>JAOVYU010000035.1:13431645-13448580 GCA_025674565.1 Synodontis membranacea
CATTTTAGGGGGTTAAAAACTCAGAAGTAGTCTGGATGCCAAGCATGAACCTACAGTAGCGACTGATTGTGAAATCAAAAGTGATGTTAAAATTAAAATGTACTAACGTGAACACGTCTGCGAACGTGAGCTCATGGTCCTGCCGATATCAGTTTTACCTTTCCTTATCATTATACAGAAATACAGGCCTATAGTGGCTATTTTTGACAAAATGAATCATCCACTGTCTGACAAGAACCAGAAGCAATGAAATGTGCTGCTGCAAGTGTACTGGAAAAGATCAGATGACTTTTTAATGAAGCACTGAAGGTGTCATGACTCACCAGTTGTCCAATCCGATCCAAGTTGTCCAGGAAATACTTCACTGATTCACTCTGTTAAAAAAAAAAAACAAAAAAAAAAAAGATGACCACAAAAGCAGTTTGAATGGTGCAGCAGAAGAGGTAACATTAAACAGTTTAAGAATGAGATCAGATCAGTCCTATTTCATAAAACCTAGTTCATTTAAAATATAAAATGTAAAACAATTCGATCATATATCCAGTCGCTTAATGTGAGTGAATTACAAAATTACTTTTTGACCAAGAATCTCGAAACACCCAGGACTGAAATAAATCATCTTCTGCAAGCAGGCCTGCGGCGACGGTGGTAAGGAAAAACTCCCTAAGATGACAAGAGGAAGAAACCTTGAGAAGAACCAGACTCAAAAGGAAACCCATCCTCATCCTCTATGCTGCTTATCCATTTGCGGGTCAAAGGGAAGCCTGAGCCAATCCCAGCTGAATTTGGGTGAGAGGTGGGGTAAACCCTGGGCAGGCTCCAGGGCTAACACGGAGAGAAAAACAAACACTCACAAACACTCACATTCACACCTTTAGACTAGCCAGTTGACCTAATCTGCAGGTCTTTCGACTGTGGGAGGAAACCAGAGCACCCGGAGGAAGCCGGCGAGGGCACAGAGACTCGAACGGAGACCCTGCTTGCTGTGAGGCGACAGTGCTAACCACTGCACCACCGTGCCGCCCAAAATAAATAACCATTTAACTTTCATTGTCCTTTATTTGCAAAAGTCCCCTTTTTTTCTGAGAAAAAAAAAAAAAAAAAAAACACCCGAGCCATAATAAGCTTGTGCTAATTTTGGAATGGAAAGTCTTAAACTAACAGGATGTTCCTATCTTTGTCTGAATTTTGCTTACTTCTCCAATATACTGCCTAATAGCAGAAACTGAATGAGAAGAATGGAACCGAAATGAAGCAAGCACACGCCATCTGAATGTTAATCCCAATCACCGAGATCCCACGTTACACATTCATTTTAGTAAGACATTTAACAGTTCACGTTATTCTGTGACACTGATTCATAAAATACAGACTGTAAGAGCTGTAACTGTTGCAAATAAAAAACAAATGGTCTAAAGAACTCTATGGTCATGACTAAGACTAGCATAGGTTTTACGATGGAAGCATTATCATTCTAATAGTTTATACAATAAAAAGGAAGGCCGATAACAGGCAAAATGTGTCAGCACACAAACAACCCTTCCAAGAATAAACTACACTCTCGTATTAGCACTTATCTACTGATGATTCATTTTTGTTGCACAACTTCGAAGTTTCCATTTGTTTCCAAAAGAAAGGCTCTGAAATGCACATGCGAAATAAAGGCAGCGTTGAGTTTTATTTCCTGAGTTTTAGACATTGTGTTAGACACTGTGGCCTTGTTTTTTTATTGGGTATTGTCTGTGAGAACCAGCAGTGCGTGTGTGTATGTGCATGTGTGTGTGTGTGTGTGTTTCTGTGTGTTTCTGTGTGTGTCACACACCCTGACCTGGTCCATATTCCCAACAGGAAACAGCTGTGTATGAAAACAGAGGATTAATGAGACAGCGCCACCCCTCAGTCACAATCTGTAGGCCCATACTAAACACCCCACACCCCAAACTCTCTCTCTCTCTCTCTCTCTCTCTCTCTCTCTCTCTCTCTCACACACACACACACACACACACAAACACACCATTGGGGCCTAGTATGGTGCAGACAGGAAATCAAGCAGATATCTGATAGCAATGCCTGAAGCCTTTATCAATCCCCTCCTTGAAACATGCACGCAGAATAAAAACATTCTTTGCTCTCTTGCAATAATAAAAATCTGGGGCTGTCTTTAGACGCTTTAAACGCTGCAGCTCGGGGCTCTAGCTGAGGCCGAGGCCCACTGAGCGATACATCCGGCATGCCATGCCTATACGTATAAATCTGCTCCACTTCTCAGCAAGAACAACACAACCCTAAATGTTAACATTGGTGTAAAGCACTGTTGAGGGAGTCCTTAGACTTTGATAATATTCTTGTCCTTCCGTCCTCCACTCCATGTAAAGAAAGAGAGGGACAAACGAAGGAGAGGGAGTGCAGTATACGAAACAGTCCATTGCTTCCCCATCCCCCAAAACCGTAGCTCAGGACTGACAACCCCTCTACAAGTGTGGGAAAGTGCATGACCGTGGACTAATGGGCCACAGTCGTCAGCTTTAGCGTACTGTGCTCAAGCCATGCCCTTGGGTATTCTGTGAGTGAGAAAAGGGAAAGGATGATTAAGCAGAGCCAAGCTCAGCACTGGTAAGAAAAGAGCTGTAGGAAGCCATAACCCTTCCCTCTCTCGTGGTGATCCATATCGCTGTAGCTTGTTTCGAAAAAAACAAAACAAAAACAGTGTACTTAAGTTCTCCTCCATGACCAACTTGCACACTGTAATCACAAACAAATGGAAGGTCAGCAAAAGGAAAAAAAAAAAGGTCTTGAGATGAAAAGTAGAACTCAGAGCTCCAAAAATAAGAGCAATCCAAAAACACCTATGGGCAATTTAAGGTAACAAGTCGGACTAATCTACTTGTCTTTGGGCTGTGGGAGGAAACCAGCGCACTCCGAGGAAACCCATGCAGGCTCAGGGAAAACATGCAACAGTGCTAACCAGTACACCACCGTGCTGCCCATGTTCTAACCAATAAAAGCACAGAGTGAGATAACAGTCATTCAAGATCTGTGTAACTAGTCGACTGGAGAAAAGGCATTAGTGAGGTCAGGCAATGATGTTGGGTGAGGAGGTCTGGGGTGCAGTCAGTGTTCCAGTTCATCCCAAAGATGTTCAGTGGGGTTGAGGTCAGGGTTCTGTGCAGGACACTCGAGTTCTTCCAGTCCAAACTTGGTGTACCCTGTCTTCCTGGAGCTGGCTTTGTGCACAGGGACATTGTTCTGCTGGAACAGGTAATTTGTGGAATTTGCATGCATTTGTTTTACGATCAGATTTAACAGTTCGCAACAATGACGAACAAGTGCCTTTGTCCTCATTCTGTGCTACACATTTCCTCCGCTTCAGAACACCATTCTCTGAACTTGAATCCTCCTTAAAAGTCTCCGTGGAGAATTCCACGCATGCAAAATCTTTTGGGGTGAATAGCAAATTCGCTGGCTGCGACTTCACATAGCGTTTGATACGACGAGTCCATTAAAAAAAAAAAAAAAAGGCAAACGAATGCCCTGCCGAAACCCTTCTTGTGCAGCCTAATCCAGAGGGCGATGTCTCTGCTTCTCGTCTGAGTAAATGTAAATAATCCTCATACAAAACAAACCCTGCTTGATTTCCAGCTCCCTGGAGTGAGATTAATTGTTTGGCTTGGACATAAGAGGAGAAATCCTATTAATCCCCCACATGGAGCTATGGCACCTTCTCCAGAACTTCCCAGCTCGCCAGGCCTATCGGCCCTGTTGATTTTACTGTAACTGTAAACCTCAGCCTTTCATCTTTAGAATATGTTTTGACAACAGCAGACCTGCATAAGGAAAATGGATGCGTTTTAATAACATATCTGAGCCTTACACAGTGTGTGAAATATGTAAACAATCGCACGAGCTGCGATACTTGTGCAACTGAAAGTCATCATCAATACAGGAGGGATGTTCTTGGGTTCTGGTTCTACTTTAACAACTGGAAGTTTGGGTTTAAATCCCAATCCTGATCGCAAAGTCTCTATCTTACCTAAGCTTCGGCAAGATGAATGACTGCAAATCCGCTGATCCAGTATTGTCAGCGTGGTGATTCATACGTCTAAGTGCATCGATTAATTTCTTATTTATTAACGTGTTTGAAATTTCATTTCGTTTTGTTTTATTTTTGCACCCTCACCGCTCCTGTATCACTTCATTCTTCTGCGTCGGCACCTAAAATTCCAATTCTAGCGATAGTTCGAAAATGGTTATTACAGTAGTGTTAGCGGCAACGTCATCATCACCGGGCGTTTCAAATGATACCATTTTCATGAACAGGAAATATGAATGGTTGTCTGAAAGATGAAAATAAGAAGGGGCACCAATTTTGCTGAAAACACTTTTAACATTTTTTAACCGATGGGCTATAACGTGAGTGTAGCTTTACTGATCTATTTCCACGAGCAGAGCAAAAATAAACAGAACGTTTGCCCATGTTGTGTCCAAAATATCCGTTCCTCAATATTACAATATTAAATTCTCGTTAATAAAATTGTTCTTCTTTAAGCAATATCGCACTCGCAATTGTGCAGTTATACTGAATATCAGCTGTGATTAGCTACGGCCGAATTGTATCGCAGCTATACATACATTCGACTCCACACTGGCATCTGAGATAAATTATAACATACTATCACTTGGCTTGTGCGTTCGTGTGATTGTCTTCAAATTGTGATTGTCATTAAATTGTGATTGTCTTCAAAGTGGTAGCCTAATGAGTACATTTTCCAGAATGTATGTATGTATGTGTTATCAACATTTGTTTTGAGAGAAAAAAGCATGGAGTTTGGCTAGTTAAACCACAGCTCAAACATCTTTTGTTAAGACAAGCTGAGGCTGATTCAGAGTGATGTTTAAACAGACTGGAGAATAATGACCGTCAAACGAAGCTAACCGGTAACTGTTGAAATCAATCTGCAACTAATTGTAGTGTACAAACTTCTTTACTTCATTCCAGAATAATCTGTCCTATAAAGTGTTCCAGATTTTCCCATGTAGGCAGTAGTGAGTAGGAGACCGGTTTAGTTTAGAAGCAGAAGGCAGCCATATACTGTAGATATCTTGAAGCCTACAGTATGTCGTCTCTCCTGAAAGGCAGCGCCTCGAAAGATCTGAAGGTGTCTGTTAAGGAAAATGTTTCAGACATGTTTGAAAGCAGCGTACAGTACATCACCACATTGCCAAGTTACTGAGATAGGCGTGGTGGTATTCCCAAACTCCCAATAGGTGGAAGTTCCAAAATTCTGTTAGGACAGATGGAATAGAGTATTATAAGGGGAAACAGAATGAATGTTCTGCGACTATGCCAGCTATTTCTCATCAGAACAATACAGATAACTTTGCACACACAAAAAAAATGCTCTCTTGGCTTTCTCGCACCATTTTTTATAGACCGATTGCTGCCACACAAGATTAAGCGATATTCAGGATAGCAAAGGCTACACTATTAGAGCTCGACCGATGTATCGGTTTTGCCGATTAATCGGTACCAATAGTTGATTCCCGGAACTATCGGTTATCGGCAAAAATCCACGCCGATAGTTTTTCCGGGTTTCGTCAGAGCTGAAGCGGCTGAGAACGGTCCGTTGTCCTTATACAGTGCGAGTAATATAGTAATCAATATTTATTAATATATTCATATTTATTTCATATGGCACATTTTCATGATTCAGTACTGTTTTTTTGTTTGTTTGTTTTTTTTTGTAATAAAGTTCAGTACTATTTTACATGAAGTGTTGTGTTTTTATTTATTTATTTTTTTTTTCCATTTTAAAAACTATCGGTTAATTAATCGGTTATCGGCAAGTACGGACCAACCTAGCTATCGTTATCGGCAAAATTCAATATCGGTCGACCTCTATACACTATATAACCAAAAGTTTGTGGACACCTAATCATCACACCCATATGAGCTGGATGGACTTTCCCATTCCAGATTTACTATTGTAATAAGCCATACTCTTCTGGGAAGGCTTTCCATCAGATTAGATTATTCTAGTCTCTCTGAATGATTTGTGATCATTCAGATACAAGAGCATTAGTGAGATCAGGCACTGATGTTGAGGAGGTGAGGAGATCGATGTTCCAGTTCATCCCAAAGGTGTTCATGTCAGGGCACTCAAGTTCTTCCACTCCAACCTTGGCATGGACTTTATCTTTATGGAGCTCGCTTTGTGCACAGAGGCACTGTCAGTATGGATCAGATTCGGATCTCTTAGTTCCAATGAAGGAAACTGTAACAGCATACAAAGACATTCTAAACACTTGTGTGCTTCCAGGTTCATGGGAAGTTCGGGAAGAACCACATATAGGTGTGATGATCAGGTGTCCACAAACATTTGACCATATAGTGTGTATATATATATATATATATATACACTGTCTTCAAATATTGGCCCGATGAAGGCACCTCAGAAGGAACGATCCTATGCAAAATGCTTAAATTTGTCATAGATTTACCCGATCGTAATGGAGGGCATACAGTGGTGTCAGGTCCACTGATCGCAACCTCGGATAGGCTGGATAGAAATTTGCAGACAATATCCAGACATCCCACAACATTTATGGGTTAAAGGTTGTAGCACTGATACCCCTGTAGCTTCAAGCTGTTTTCTGTGAGCTCCTGCCAGACCAGGGACTAGAAAACACAATGTTCTGGTCACAGGTGTAAGTCATTACCTAGTGAATCAGTCATTAACCCTGTGACCACGCAGACACCAAACTTCTCTCCCAGAACCTCATCTGTTTTCTATCAACAAAGCCATTAAGTTGTAAGTTCAAGTTTATATGTTCGAGAAGTATACCTTATCTTAAAGGCTACGGCTCACACAGGTTTACAGTCCAGCTGTGCTTTGGGCTGACTCATGTGTCGGTCCATCTGTCCACTTTTTCAACTGCCTGCATGACAGCTTCATTATGATTGCCCCATCTGGCCCTGTTCACCATTAAGCCATGGTGCACACACACACACACACACACACAAAAAACCCTCTGGTCTCTGAAACAGGTTGTTGAACGTTCAAACATTCTGAAAGAGCATCTATATTACAGCTTACCCGAGCGAAACATAGTCATACTGTCATTTCTATTGCTCCATCTCACCTTTCAAGCCTGTACCATTAAATTTTAAATGAGACCCTACCATCATATCCTGATTGTACTGTACAACCCTGTACAAGAATAAGAAGATACAATAACGTCTAAGACGTTTGTGTATATCCAACTTGAGGAACTGTTTTGTGTTGATACTGAAAGTCTACGTATAATGCATCATTTAACAACAAGTTTCACGATAGAAGTAGTTTGTGAGCCTAACAAACATTGAGTTTAACCCAAAGAGTTAAAATATAAAGAGAGCACACTTTTGTCTGTTATACATGCCAGTGGTGAATTGTCCCGTCATTGTGTTACCAATTCGGTGTCCAAAAACAGGAAACAATAACCCATGATCGTATACGTACAATAGACAGATGGCAGTGGCCACACTGCATAAGAATTGTACACGTTTTTTCTTTTTACAGCATATTCTGCATATACAAAACAATGTGCGTAACAGTCTTTCCCATGCACTGATTTCTTTGCGGTGACCCGCCACAATGTCAACATTGACCGCCACATACAGATTATATTACTAAAATGGGTAAAGTCTCATTTCATTGTAGAGCTGCACACAATGCGTTGATTTGCTCAGGCCCTCCTTGTTCTCTCTTTCTCTCTCTCTCTCTCTCACACACACACACACGTGCGCTGTTGTTCGCTTTTCCCCACAAAGAAGACGTCCGTCCGAATTCATGAATCAATCCGGCGTTCATGATTGGATAGTACCATGAACACCTCTGCACAAATTTGTCCAAAACTGACGCATTCAAGTTAGGTTAAGCCTAAATATGTTCTTTGTTCTTCACACAGCACTGTCAATCTCGGAGATCCAACCCTTGAAGTTATTAGTAAACATTTAAGGTTCCTAAGTTAGTAAGTTAGACCAGCGTTTCTCAAACTATGGGCCACGGACCGGTGCCGGTCCGTGACGGGGTTCCTGCCGGTCCACGGAGCCTCGCTTCTGCACCAATCAAAATTCAGTATATAATAATAAGCAATAATATATTTATTTGGCAATAATCTCAAATTTAGCCAAAACACTCCTGTTAGGTCATGTTTAATATTGTTCTTACATAGGCATAAGCCCTAATAATACTAATACTAATAGTAATAATAACGGTAATGGTAGTGGTGTAATAATAATAATAACAATAACAAAAATAATAATAGTAATACTATCTATCTATAGTAATATTATCTATCTATCTATCTATGCGGATGGCCAAAGCCTGACATGACTGGTCCCCAGTACAAACAAGTTTGAGAAACGCTGAGTTAGACTACAGCTAGGTCATGGCTGCTAGTCAAAACGACATAATGAGCTCAGGGGCAACACCTGAGGTATCATTTTTGTATCAGAAACAGATCTTCAAAGTCAGCTGCAGCGCTTGAATTTTTCGGCTTCTTTCTTGGACATCACAGATTGCAGAGGTGGACAAAGGGTGTCACGTGAAAGCTACTTACAGTAGGAGCACTTTTTAATTGCTACATATTCTTTTTTTTTTTTATACTTTTTAAATATTTTTACTTTTTAATATTTTAAACTTTTTTAATAATGTACACATTCATTATTGCAATCCAGAGCTATCGGGGTTCCGACAATTCCCATTTTGGGAACGCCACAGCTGCCTTAGATTATACATGTAAACAATCTAATGCGGTATGTGTTATATGATTGGCGATTTAGTCGCTTACGTCCCTACGACCACTGTCCCTCTCACATCCATTTGGTTTTTGTTATGTACTATTTTAAGATAACTTCGCTGTCTCACTTTAAAGAAATTAACAATCAATAGAACAGGTAACAGCCGAGACAAAAACAATTTCCAAACCTTCCTGGGGCACCTCCTGTCTTGGAGCACCGAAACTATCCTGTACCATTCCTTCTCCTCTTTCAGTCTGCTTCTCCCAGACTTCCCAGGTCTATCTTATCCTCCTGAGGCCTGTCTAACTGTAGACAGGCCTGCAAACAAGCACTGATGGAATTAAAACTGGTGAGAGACAGGATGTCTGAACAAGAGAAAAACAGACACCAATGATGACGTTCCTGACAGCAACAAAACATCCAAGGATCCATGAAATAAATGCTCCTGTTGTTTTTTTTTCTCTTCTACTTAGCCACTCCCCAGGATGAGAGTGTTCGTTGAGAAAATAAAACCTACTTGACATGCACTTCACAAGAGCTTATAATATTAAATGCAAATCCACTGGGGTTATCCCTGGACACCTTCTCAACATGAAATGAGTGGTTAAGTGGAGTCTGCGCTCAGAGGAAGGCATAGATGGGATTCAAGGGTGGGATTACTTGTAAAGCCACGCAAAGTCCTTCTATCCAGAGAAATCCCGTCTGAATCATTGCAACTTCAATTTAGTGTAACCTATCCTGAGAAAGGCACAAACCAAGAGAGCGGGCAAGTCAAGGATGAGTCTGGAATCTGTTTCATAACTAGACGAAACTAGTAGCTGGATGAAGAGTAATCATAATTATCATCTGAGCCATAACTCTAATCCTATACTTAGCAAAAATATCTAGGTCATTTCTCTATGGTGCTACAGGTTCTACAGAAATACTGATGAAATATATACAGTATATAAGATTCTTGCATTGCATTTTGCAATCTTACACAGTCTGTTTTAGGAACTGACTAGCCTCATCACGTCACTCAAAGCTTTGGTAGCTGCAAATGCCAGCAATAAAAAAAAAAAAAATTACCTAAATAATTTACCTAAAGACTGGTCTGGGTCATAGTCTCCAGCTGAATGCCTCCAGAGAATGCCAGGGATGCATGAGCCATTGCCAGGACCATATCAATTTCCAGTGATAGCTTGGGAGTAGTTGGAATCAGTCAAACTATAAAGACCTAGACAGGCGTAGACAGAAGATACGAGAACGGAAGAGCACTCTGAAACAAGCACAGATTTATGGCTCATGACAGAGGCTGTCTGCAGATAGTAAATGACACACAACAGAGCTGGCCTTAAAGCTCCAGTGACACCTTTCGCAGTCATATGGCAGTCTGCCCTGTCACTTCCACTGTTCATCTGGAGAGGGGAGAAATGTCCTGGAGCAGGATGTGAAGCCCACATAGAACACAGGCAGTGTATAGTCATAATGCATCAATATGAAAACGGTTCTTTCATTCGTCTTCAGTAACTGCCTGATCCTGGTCAGGGTCTTCTTGGTGGGTCTGGAGCCAATCCCAGGTAGCAAAGTGGACGCATTTAACCCGAATTTATCTGAAGTAGCCATGCACACACATTGAAACACTTACAGTATTCACACATACTGGCAATGTAATATAGCCAATTCATCTACATGTATGCTTTTGGCATAGTAGGAGGAAACCAGAGAATCCAGAGGAAACACACATGGACACAATTAGAACACATGAAGCTCTGAACAGACAGTAACATGTGCTCAGGATCAGTCTGGGGACCCTGGGTATGTGAAGCAGGAACGTATGAAAATTCTCGCAACTAATTGAGTTTCGTTACGTTTACGCATAATGACTGTTGACAAGAAGTCAAACTGAACAGGTTTGCCATCCTGAACATTAAAGTAAACATTAAACGCTTTGTAACAGCCTCGGGGTTTTCTATAACAGTGTTATTTCAGCATATTAATTACGATGCTTATTCATCCAGAACACGGGGTAATTCAAGCCTCCCTGAATATCAGTCAAACACTCGTATCAAACCAGTGTGCTAATAAAGAACTGAAGCAATTCTCTGCTGACTCTGATGTTCCAATCATGCCTAAATAACTTACATGACATTAGAATGAAAAGTTTTATGTCCGAATACATCTAAGACACATCTAAAGCAACACAAACTTTAAAGGCTCACTTACAGTAGGTGTATTTATTAGCAGTCATAGAATATACAGTAGTATTCATGAGTATGTTTTCATTAGTGTACGAATCACTACAAATCGTTGTGTTTTTGTACGCTTAAATGAGCCCTTAATATCTACACTGGGAGCAGGTCCTCTTATATAGAGCCGCCATGTTGTGCCGCTACACTAGCCCAGAACGAACAAACCTCTGCAGAGCGCTTTGTGCAATTCGCAATTGGCAGCATGAATCTGAAAGGAAATACCAGAAGGGAGACAAAGAAGAACGAACGAACTGGCTAACAAGTTTGAGACCCCAAATTCTGGAAAAATAGAGGATTACTTATTATATAGCACGAGAAAAAAGCAAGAGAGTGTGAACGTAAGCGCTTGGAAGTACGCTTCAGGCACTGGACGGCCACCGTATGCTCTGATACACACTTGGATAGGGAGGGGTAAAGGACGGGCATCGAGGTGGTTGCAATCAACTGAATCCTACATAGTGGACCTTTAACCACCCTAAGGCAATGAAACAATACATACCATACGGGTAGTCCTGAAAAATAGCACTATGGGCAGAAAAATTCACTTAATCCATTTCTGAAGAGCCCCGAGAGGACAGAACTGGGCAGTAGGTTTCAGGTATATCCTTTCAGGATGGAGTCTGCAATAAAACCCTGTTCTCTTATATAGGAAGAATTTATTTGGAAAATACAGCACATTACATAACCGAGGTCCAAAATTAGAAAAAATGTACAAGTGTACTCAATTCAGGAAGGACTGTTTATCCCATGCCTGTTTTTTTTTCAAATTCATTAATCAGACATCTGGAAATAAAGTCTGGAAATAAACACCAGAAAGTTGCTGACTTAGCAAACCGCAAAGAAGACGTTAAGTTCTGAATCCATGAAAAAAAAAAAAAAATGTTTCCACCACAATTAATCAATAATATGAGTTACAACGATAATAAAAATGCTGCCAGTTTGTATGGCTGCTGCATAGACATAAAGGCTACACCTGAACTACAAACGTCTGCTCAACACCAGAAGTGCACATGACTTTATTTCTTAAGCCAATTAAAACATTTAGCTGGACTGGTGGATAGTTTGTTATATCTAATCTAACTAATCCCAATATCGATCATACACTTGTTTAATTCTAGTTAGAGCATAGATTTTCATCCTGGAATTCCATATGGATGATTATACTGTACGTAAAAACGATATATTAGTTTCTTAAGCTTTCAGTTGACGCCCTAAATATCTGCTGAAATCTAAAACTACAGGTCGCACGTGAAGCTTCCGTTACTATGTCATGTGAAGCAAACATGCTGAAAGCTTTCAAATAATAAGTGTCCTGTGTTCACCAGGATGATCTGTGTTTTATTAGCCAACATCACTCGTGCTCATGGGTTACAATACATCAGTGTAATCTGAAAGTTTGTGATTGGCTCTGCTCCGAGAGACCAGCTTGACCGGGAGAACCGTGGCCTCTGATTGGCCCACACTGGATAGGATGGCACGGCTGGGTGTATAGGTCTGGCCTTCTTCCGGGGTGGAGTGTGTTCCCCTCGGCCTGGCCTTGTAAGCTCGAAAGGCAACAATGGCCCATTATTTACACAACCTCAGTCACAAGAAAAAGTCACAGAACCAGAGAGGGACGTCGTCTCAGAGCTTACGCTGCTCCGAAAACTGCTTATTACACACACAAACACAAAACCCCCCCACACATAAACACGCACATATCAAAACACACATGCTCAAGGACGGATTTCTTTAATTACAGAGTGCTTTAAAACCATGCCGCGATTGACTCAGCACACTCGGTTCAAGCAGATTCCACCACATCCTCAGAAGCGTAACCCAAACAAAGCTCAGTATATCCAGCATATTGACACAAGTGCAGTAGACGAAGAGCCAGCAGTCAAAAGCTGCACAATCAGGAGCTGAAAAACGACTCTGTGCACAGCAGACATAACCAAACACCTGCGAAGGAGAAGACCTCCACTGCAATCATGGAAGAAGTGACACAGTCTCCTCAGAAATGGCTGCTGGCAGAAGCATGCTCTGCGGCTGAACGTGGAGAGGTGGTTCTCATGGTGCACCGTCTCTGGAATGCAAACCCTGCTGGTTATCAGCCGGCTATTTGGAAGAGCTTCAGTTTTCTACTTCGCATACACCCTTCCCTTGAACGTGTTCCATTTATGTACTTTGGACTGTCCGTCTAACAACATCAAACATTTCTACCAAGCCCTCTATTTCTACGAGAGCACAGACGAGGCCGAGTCTTAGCTTGGTCACTAAGACATGAAAGGAGTCACGTCAAGCATTTAGAATTCTTTCATTTCTCCCCAGAAATCCAAACAGTTGTGTGTTTCCAACTTTGTGGAAAGTCTCACGTGCTTGTATTGGTCTAGTAATGGTCTAGTGGCCGTAAACCTTTGACAAAATAGTGGATTTTTTAAAAAAAAATTTTTATCAGATTTACTTAAGTTTTTGGGTTTCTTTAATGACCAGAAATGTTCGCAGGACCCACTATCAGAATCTGTATCTGAGACCCAGTGCTGCCACAAGTCAAAGTGGGTTCTTATATGAGGCATTTCCTTATAATGATTTTCTTTTAATAATAGTAGAGAATGGTCATATCTGCACAGCATCTGGGCTCCACGGACTTGTGGCTTAATAAATAAAAGTAGATTTCATTTTGGGGACTTTCAGGTCCGTTTTCATAGAAATACCGGAGAAATATGGTTTTGTTTTGGAGCTCAGTAAGGTCATGTTTAGGTCTGACTAAAGATTTCTGGCCCCATTGCCCATCTCTGCCTAACCCTGTAATCAGTTTTATGTAATAATGTTCAGTTTTATGTCATTTAAACTTTTGTGTCATTTTTCAGTTTTATGTAATAATTTTCTCAAATTGTTCTAATATAACCTATGTTGGTCATCGGGGTCAAACGTGTTTGTTGTCGCGGGTTTGACGCTGCAAATTTAGCCAGGCATTATCCAAAGGATAATAATAATAATAGTAATAAAAAAAAGTTTTTATTATATTTAGAGTCAGAATATTTTCAGACACATCCCCATGGTGTCGATCATCTAATCGGAATGTTGGCTGATACTTAAGGAACAGTGGGTGTATCAGTCTTTACATATTTGGAAAAGCTCAGGATTTTGGTTTCCTTTGGGTCTTTGTGGGGTCGAATAAAACTCGATTTCCTCCATTTTGCTCATCCCCGTCTACCTGCGTTAACTGTGCTAGTGATGGAATGCTTTTGTAAGCTGCAGGCTCTATTTAGATGGGCAGTGGGGTTTCCTCTGATAATAAAAACTAATGCTTTCAGCCACAACGCAAAGACAGGATAAGCCTCGTTGGACTGTCACTTTGGAGAGCCTCTCTGTTTGAGTTAAGCCCTCGTACTCTCTCCTCACACTCCTCTGTCTGTCTCTCTTTGCGCCACTCTATCTTCACCACTGCTTTTGCTGGCGCGCGTTCCTGCGTCGGTTGATATGTATTTCAACTAACACTCCACAAACATCACATTATCATTGCTTAGCAAGAGGCAGAGACAACTACGTATGGCTAGTGTGCGATTGCAAACCAGCTGAAACCCTCAACTCACTTCATGACTCCTGAGCACAAAAAACGATTCTCGAAGGACAGCTTTAAGTGTTGTGTTGCATGACTTTAATTAATAGATTAAAACAGAGGACTATTGTGGGTGGGGGGGGGATCTCATCATCTTTAAAGCAAAAGGAATTAGCAGGTTATTTGCTTAAGTAGTACTTCCTTTATTTCTTCCTCTGTACAAGTTCATGCTGCCAGCAATCATTATAATGGATTAATAATCTGGATGAAAGCCAGGAGTTCTTTTTTCTTTTTTAATACCATTAAAGTCAAGAGATAAACGCTCAATCATCAGCAATAAGAACTTCACTTCACTTCATGTCGTATGCATTAATAGCATCCTGTTACATAATTTGCCTGAAAATAGGTTGGTGGTTGCTTCCGTTTGAGTAAACCGTCCAGGTACTCGTACTGCATGTTGCCGTGCTTGTCAGTGCGAACGCACTTATGCACTAAAAATAGAAACTGAGTGCAAATTGTGCATGTCCACAAACAACAAAGGTGAGTCACGATGATTTGTTTCCTGAGCAAGTGTTGAATACATTTGGTCCGGTGTGTCATTTATTTAAGCCTTATATACAGCGCTACATACTGTAGTAAACGGTGAATGAGCGAGTGAAGCGATTTCAAACACAGAGCAGGTTTCATCTGGAAGCAGTGACCCTATATTCGGCTAAAGAGGATATTACTATACGTTAGAGAAATGAATCATGTCTCTGACTCAAGTCTGACTGTAGTGTGACTAGAGAAGCAGACATAGAGTTGTTCGCTAGTCTGCACGATGGCCGCAGGCCAATGCGGTTTTCTGGAGGTGGCAATGTGAAATTTCAACCAAGCAGAATTACAGACTTCCTGTCCATGAACTCCCCAAAGCCTTCGAGCAAAGCAACATTCACATCCAATCATAATATAAGTAGAAAGCCTTTCCTGCAAATGTGTGCTTAATGATTTTCGCTGTCTAGGGAAATGAATAAGGTCTGTTTCGAAAGGGTCTTTTTATATCTTAATGACAGTTCTCCGTTGTTTTAAAGTTGTTAGCCTTTTGAATTTCTTTCCTGATCATCAGTGGATGATATTCAAGGCTTGTGAACTACACCAAGAGAAATCGCTCAGCCCTAATTAGAAGTGAAAGAAAGCGAAACAGAAAACGCTAACTTCTGAACAGTTCTTCTCCGAACGCATGAACTTCACACAGCAGTGAGTCAAATGAGATATTTTAGCTTAGATGGGGTTACAGGCACAAAGAGCATTTCCAGTTTCTCACGGCATGTGTCAGTGTGTTTTTTTTTTTTTTTTCTTTTAATAAGGATTCTCTGATATACTACATCCATGGGGGCTTCCAGATGAGAGGAGGACAAGCTCAAAGGCAAGGCCAAGTCTAACATGATCAACTGTTTGTCCTGATAGAACTATAACTCATGGATGACAAAAAAAAAAAACTGAAATTTAACAATTTAGCAGAATGACACAAAAGAAAAGCGATGTGGCCGGGAATCCACATCCTTTCTGGGTAGGAGGGGCATACAGTCTCTCACGTATCAATCAGAGCGACACTAGCCAATCATGAGCATCTAAGAGCGATAGTGGCAATAAAGGCGATAGCGCTTTTCTCCGACTGTGTTACGTCGCCCTGTGATGCAGCATGAGATGTTCATTCGTGTGTTTTAGAAGAAGCCTGTGATTAGGCTTCATCCTCGCTGGTTGGTAACTGCTGATGTACGACAGGATAGACCTAGTTGATGGGTAGGAATCAGCCAAGACTAAATTAGCCTGGCTTCTTTAGGAAGAAAATCGGGTCACGTCGGAGGAAAAAAATGTTATAAATAAAAAGCATTTAGCAAAATACTTAATGCATGATAATAAATATGTGATGACAAAAGACGGGGGAAAAAAATCACAGTTTACAGAGGTCATCGCATCCAAGGAACCTGTCCTGTATATTATTTTGTTCTGTATATATCGTATTAACATATACAGTACTAATAAACTATTCATGGTAGCTTTATTATTTATTTATTTTTTTGCTGCTGTATAATTGTAACTAGACAGTGCAACGGCACTAGTGCTGCACAAAGTATCAAATGTTAGTGAAAAAATACTTTTTTCAAAAAACAAACTCTGGCAAATAGTTGGAAATATAGCTTTCAATAAGTTCAAGACTTATATACAACTGTTGCACCCTTAAATGTTGAGTCCAGTTGATCATTTTACTTGGATTACAGAGCAATACACAGAATACGGCATAAGTTCAAGGGAATTGTCTGCTTACCGTATTTTCCGGACTATAAGGCGCACCGGATTATAAGGCGCACTGTTGATTTTTGAGAATGAACGGGTCTATT
>JAOVYU010000035.1:13453185-13467778 GCA_025674565.1 Synodontis membranacea
AACTAGTAATATAACTAGTTACTTTCTCCAGGGAGTAATAAAGTAAAGTAAGGCATTACTATTTTTGAGAGTAATATATAATATGTAATATATTACTTTTTTGAGTAACTAGCCCCAACACTGCTTATGTGCCGTTATAGAAAATTAATCAACACCTTCAACCAGAGTACGACAGCACTGCGGTGCACTAACCCATCCATTTTTTCCTAAAAGACCATTTTATCTCAGACTTTCGTAACATGAAATGTTTACTTGTATTATACAAATACCTCATGACAAAGAATTTGTTTCCCTTTATGATCATGCGCGTGAAGGTTTACCTGGGTGTGTATCTGTATATACAGCTGTAGATACTACTAGCCCTGTATTAATTGTCAGAATTATTTTATGCTGTGCTTTAGATTTATCCCTTAATAAAACATGAACAAGTACATATAGTGAACTAGAGTGTTTTTATTATTTGACATACATTTAACAGTATTACTGTTGAAAATGGTATCGGATCGGTACGTGGACTCGTATACTCGCCGATACCGATGCCAGATTTTTTTTGTGGTATCGGCAGCATTTCCGATACTAGTATCGGAATCGGAACAACCCTATTTACAATGCGTATTTAAAAAAGGCACTGCTCAGTTCTTGCAACTTGTAGTTCCCTGCCTACAACCACTAAAAACCACCGAAAACACCCCAGAAGTTAAAATTTCAACTCATCAACTTCTGGTAAGTCTTTTCAACTACCAGCTCCTTTCCTGTTTAAGGACAGAAGTCATATCAATGTGGCTACTCCAACTGTGACGTGTAATTCTCCAACTCTCTGCTTTTTAATCAGTTTATAGCAGTATTGGCTTTCGATCAGTTAATATACATATCATCAGCATTAGCATTAACACCACCTAGCATGTTCTAACACTTCTCACTATTGTCTACATTTTTCAGTCCGAACTATTGAATGAATGCTTAAAGTTCATTATAGTGCAACTCAGGCATATAAGATTAAAGCTGTAGTTAATGAAGCTTTTATAAGTTTTACATGCGCTGACAGAGCAAACAAAAAGATGTGGTATTAATTTTTTTGTGTGTGTGTGTTTTTTTTTAATTTATTTTGTTTTTTGCACATCAGGTACGTCAGGGGGAAAACGACGTTATTCCAACTTGCAAATTACCACTTTCAAGGCACCACAGACACAGAATAAGCATGTCTACGCTCATGTAGTCACGTATCTCCTTCTTTCTCCGTCTGCACTCTAATAAAATAACACACGGTTTGTTTTTAAATCACAGGGTACAGCTTTAAGTATCTGCTTTTTTTTCGGTTCAATAAAGAACTCAGACAGACACAAATAATCTGCACTGACACACCGTCAGAGTTCATTATTTATAAGCGCCCACTTTCAAACAGCCTTCATGTTCAGACCAAGCATGTAGGTAAGAGACACTCCTGTGTGTGTGTGTGTGTGTGTGTGTGTGTGTGTGTGTGTGTGTGTGTGTGTGTTGTGTGGGTTACTCAGAGGCCAGGCCCAGTAGCACCCTCAGATACCCTCAGATGAAAGTTACTCACCAGCTGGAATTCGCTCCTGCGTCCATAAGCCTCCTGGATGCCTGAGTCACCCCAGAGCGCCTGTAGGGCAGGCACATACAGCTGGAAGGTAGAGGGCTCCACCGGCATTCCTGCCTTGTTCTCGAACGACATAACAAACATGCCATGTTTCTCATTTTCCAAGTTCTGCCAGGGCACCTCGAGCTTGTCCCGGGCGTCCACCAACACCCTCATGCCCTGAAAAAGACCGAAAGGCAAAGAATGTGAGAGAATAAAAATGTCTAATGCATAAGTCATTGATGAGTCATGCTTTGCTCCTTCTGGACACAGTGGCCTCAACCTCTGCAATAAAAACTGCTTTGCCCTGGGGGTGAGAATGCGCGTGAACTTTGGACTACAGTACGGCTTCATTCCCAGAAACTGCACTGAAATCATTATTCTGGAGGCAAAATGGCCACTGTGGCAAAATGGTAACACACACACACACACACACTGAACCCTTAGAAGGAAAATTCCATCTTAAAACTAGAGCTTACTGTGTTATTTCTCAGTAATATGTAGTGTTTTGTAGCACAGTATGGCATCACTCAGCCTCAGGGCTTTGGCAGAAGATGCCATTTTGTCTACATCTATCAATGTGCTGTCACTGCGATACCCAGCATGAAATCAATGCGAATCCTAACCGCAAGCAACCAAGGATTTGCAAGGACAACGGTTCTGTCGAAGCAGTGGTTAATGAGGAAAAAGTTAAAATTTTCACTTCTCTAAAAATGCAGCAGCCCTTCAGACCCAAAGATCACGTGAGATCAACACGCAGTACAAAAGAAGATGGTCTCACTCTCACACGTCAAACACAAGTATCAAGTCGAGACGCTGGAATTGTAAAATGATATCTGACAACAACAATAGGGGTAAAGCAGATGCAATTTTAATCAACAGTTTGATGAAAATTCTTACATATACTCATACAAGTGCCACTTAAAACAGTATAGTTATACCACGAACTCCTTTCGCCAAAAATAATAATATAATTGTGTAATTCCAAACTCTCTCTAGCTGATCCTATGATATATTCCAAGGTGGGGTTTTTATCTTGTAACATTGCTGAGTTTTTTTATTTATCCTGGAGCAAATATACTTTACATCCTTTTTTTATTATTATTTGATTGACAGGCATAGCTAGAGGTCAGTGTGCAGTATGCATGAAAAGGTACTTAGTTGATATATATTTTCATCAGATATTCAGTTTTCTAGCATTAACTCTTGTGCCATGAATTTCTATTTTTTTATTAATGAGTCATACACCTAGCAAAAAAAAAAAAAAATCCAAACTCAAAGGCCCATCATGATGTTCTCAAGTGTTCATAAAGTCTCGCAAAAAGTAAAGTTAGTAAAAAGTAAATGATCTGTTGGCATGTTCACAGCAGCTCTACGAAGGGATATTTTTTTTATTTTTTTATTTAAGAAACCTGATACCACCAAACCGAACATTTTTATGTCACTAACCTTCTTTAAACTTTGTTGAACTTTGTTTAAAAATTCAGTCGAACAGTCAAAGTCAGTTATTCACCACTGATGTATCCCACCCAGGCTTCCTGTCTGTACAGTAAACGGCCAAGAAGGAGAGTGTTCAGTCCCAAATACAACACGGAGCACAGAGTTCCTCTAAATCCCTCCACTGGAATCTAGTATCCTTAAAAAAAAAAAAAAAAAAAAAAAAAAAAAAAAGATAGAAAACTTCAAAAGACCTCTATCGACTTTTCTTAATTACTATTGCAGCGCCATCCACAAAGGCAAATTCTTCCTTTCAGCAAAACTGACACCTTTCTCCTGCACTAAACCAAGAATAACATCTTGAAAATTCAAGTCCCAAAAGGAGGACTCTATTTCTTTCCTTTTAAATCTGCATCAACAACAGAGTGGCTCAAATATGCCTGGTGTAGCCGCATGGGACGGTGATTAGAGCGCTATGCCAGCTTGTGTCTGGGAAGAGAAGACATGCTACATTATAAATACTACTGGAATATCTGCTGCATCAAATACGAGACAGGATGTGCCCCACGCCATTCCTAAGGTTGCTACGGGTTCATGGGGGCAGGGAGCGATATTTAAAAAGCTTTTTTTTTTTTTTTTTTTTTTTTGGGCCATGCACATGTATAAGGGATCTGTAGAATAACCCCAGGCAGACACTCTGTGAAACACATAAACCAGGAGCCAGCTACAGGAAATGAATGTGGTACAGAACCCCGTAGTGTCCACAGTAAGCGGTTTGCGTTTAAAGTCGGACTGCTGACACTGTTTAAATGCTCTTAATGAGAAACCAGTACACAGCGGAGCCGGTCACAACATCTTCCTCCAGGCGACATGCTCGCTCTCTGGTCCACCCTCCGCCCCCCCACCCTCCGCCCCTTCCCAAATGCCAAACCCACTCATTCATGACCTTTCACCCACTTCCGCCAGGCACTATCTGGGAAAGGACGCATCCCCTGTCCTCTTGGACTGCCTCTGCCGACACAACCACAGTGAGAGGAAAGATGGAGAGATGGAAAAACAGAGAAGAGGCTGAGAGAGAGAGAGAGAGAGAGAGAGAGAGAGAGAGAGAGAAGGCTCCTTTATCACACTGTAGAGGTCAGTTGCAGGGCTTCCAATCACTCTCCGAGTCATGGCACTGTCCCAAAAATAGCTCCAAAAACCACCAAAACCTCACCACACCACAATTGGAGCTCCCAGTGTTCCTGAAAACCCTCAGCAAAACAAGTCTCCGCTGCTTGTTTGAAATGGCATCCGTGACTTTTAGACTGTTGTTTTCAAGATACTTCACTGAAACAGTACTACAGCTACATCCTTCCATTTTGTCCCAAGTGTAAAAAGCCCACACCAGACACTGTGCTCTATGATATGCTCTATGAAAGCCTCTTTGTCAGTTTTTTGTGTGTGTGTGTGTGGGGGGGGGGGTCTTGGTGAATTTTTAATTCCCTTATCCAACGCAGAAAGCAAGCAAAAGACATTCCCCGTCACTAATGACCACTGACTCAACTTTCTTTCAAAAAGTCGTCGTTATAATTTGCAATGCAATTAGTGGCTGCAGTGTAAGTAGATTAGCGGCAAAATGGAGCAGCTGCTCTTAGTTTCCCTGACCCTGAGTAACCGCAGCTCAAATCAATGACTCCCTACCCATGAACAAACCACCTACATGGAAGGCTCATCTGGCCGCAAAGTGGAGGAAATCTCAAATATATATCACACAGGAAGATGGGTCTGAAATACGTGGCTCCCAGTGGTCACCCGTTGAGCCACTTCCTGCATCCTCCCCCATCAGCCTCTTGTGGCCTGAGGAAGAATGCGGTCCTTTCTAGACTGCATGGTCACCCGCTCGACAAGTTCCAGTTACATTCAGTACAAGTTCACTGTAGGGCAAGTAAAGATATGACATAAGGAGTAAACGAGGCAAGACATTTATTTCCACTTCTTCCGCCATTTCTTTTTTTTCGTGAAAAGAAAATGACTTGAATGTATAACTCCTCTCCATTTTTCTAAACAGAAATCCACATTCCACAGTTGCGACCCCGTTTCTCCAGGAGTACTGCTGCCTGAAATTAGAGGTTACCCATTGTCCTCTCATTCCAAAACAAGACATTCCTTGGCCCAGCAGAATGCCATAAATGTTTTCTCAGGCTTGTAGTAAACAGAGGAAGCATAGCTCTACTTTTCTTCCACTGTTTCCCAGAAGTGCACAGAGATGAAGACTTGTGTGGGATGACTTCGGACTACCTGGCGGGCAGAGAAGTGTTGGGGGCTAAACTGAGGTCAGATCTAATCAATGAGCAGATAGAAGTCAGTGTCAGGTCGCTCTTTAGAAGGATCCAATAAAAGGACTTCCTCTAGGGACAGAGACAGGCCTTGTCCAGACTGCAGATATGTAGGTGACTGCTGATAAGGACGTGTTTCCCAGGATGACACAATAGATATTTTAAGCCTTTATGCGTCACGAAAACTTCGACGATGCACACTGAACCTCAGGTCTGGATAATGTGCTGGAATGTTGTTTAGAATAATAGAGGACATTTTCGCTGGTGTAAAAAGCCAGCTGTACAGTGTCAAAGGAAACAGAATGATAATATCGGGCATCCCAGGTGGCTATGGCAGACAGAAAGAGAGAAAGAACGACCTCAGCCTTTATAGCTGAACTGAAGATAATGCTATCTGCCAAACGACCATCAGGACAGTCAGCATGTGGGCTTTACACACCCTGTAATTAGTATACAGGTTGCTCTTCTTCTTCCATTTTTCTGATCCTTTCTGATATGAACCAAAGGGGAAAAAAGGGCATTTTGAAGTTTATATAAACATTTTTATTTTTTGTATATTTATATAACATTTTTCTCATTTTGAACAGCCCTCAGTAGGGGTAGATGCAGGTTGATAATAGATAGATAATGGGATAATGACAATGTTCAGCTTCCTGTCTGCATGTGAGGAAAGACATTTCCTCTAGCCGTAGAGGCACTCATAGCTCCCTGACACTATCAGTGAAGAGCCGTCCCACTGCGACCTTGACTAGGGCACTGGCAAACAAGGCCAGAGAACCCGCTCCTCTCACCAGGCCAAAAACTCTCGCACCGACTAACCCGACTCCTTACGCCTAAAAAGGAGCTCCTCGGTTTCACACCCTTAATCCTGTTGAGACGTTTACTTTACCAACAGAGGCCTTGCTTGACTCAATCTAGCTGACGGTGCCAGAATAACTGTCTCTTCCTCTCTCGCAAACACAACCCTCAGAAGGGTTGTTTTTCTCCCTCCCCCATCAGAAGCATTTTCTGACAGCTATTAGCTGTTTATACAGTGAAGTGTTGGCATGGAGAGGAGTACTTCTGGGCTGAAACAGACTGAACTACTGGCAGATTATTTACACGAGTTTTATTTGGAGCCATTTAGCCATTTAGGGGAGATGAGGGAGGCATGTAGTTAGTGCCAAAACCTATGTTCCATTGCTATGCTCAGAGGCTGTTTGTCCAGCTAAATAAAATCCCTCGCATAACTGGAGCTCATCAACAGCTACCTTTTAACGTTTAATCATTAACGCTACAAGACCATGTGAGGGGTTATGTTTTGTTTCGTACCTCCTGGTACCACTTTTGACTTTTGAACCAATGAGACATCTTTTTTCTGAAACTGAAGCAGAGATCAAGTGCATACTTCTCTGTCTAGTCATCTTTAAACATTTTTTGTTTTCTTCATCGACTTTTCTTTAAACAAGCCAAGTTGTCAGTTCGATAATCAGACCAGAGGGGGTAAATACAACAAAGGATCTGTGAAAACTCTCCTCTTCCTGAACCCATGGCTCTCTCCCTGAAGCTAGTCTCTGGTCCTGCCTTTAGCTAAATAATTTTCATAAATGCGTAACGAAGGATCTTTTGCCGAAGCCGCACTGGTTAACGTCATGAAAACAAACTATTGTTCCACTGTTCAGTCTAGTGGTGACAAAAACTCCATATCAATATGCAGTCCGAGCAAGAGTATAGTTTGCATTGGCTGTGTACCATCTTTCTAAATACTACTTCACTATAAGCACTACAGTACTTCACTATAGGCAGGCCTGGACCTTAACCAGCTCAATGTTAAAACATTTAACGTTTCTTGCTTTGGCTACTCTTCAATTATATTGCAGTAATCCAATTTGTGACAGATTTGGTGCTCAACTGAAGTTTTGACCAATCCGTTCGAACAATCTAGTGACAAGGATAGTTCTTGACATGTTTGAGATCCTTTCTCCCAGGGCAACACTATGATCTGTACACAAATCCAAAGCATTTTCCCAATATATGTATGTGAGCATGCCGATGGGTGAATCACGGCATCATGGTGTGGAACCCCTAGTGGTCTGGTGCCTTGGGCAATTGCCCAGTTTGCCCAATGCATCCGCCAGTCCTTACTATAGGATGTAAATGAGGTCTAATTTGGCTGAGTAGTTAGTATGGGAGTATACAATTTGGGACTAGGGTAAGTTAACACTAGCTATGAAACTCAAAACGAGCGAAAACAATGCCTTGGGTAATGTGCCAATCCTGCTGAAAAATGGAAAACAAATTGTTTTATTTGTACCCCGTATCTCCATAGCCTGGGTGAATTTAGTTTCCCCAACTTCTTATAGTCCTTATTTCATGAGAACACTTTTTAATGTTAAAAATGAATAGTAGGTGGTGTCAGCAAAAACTGGCTGTAAATTAGAGAAGCAGAGAAAGGAAGACTACATCAAGTTATATGAAATACATCGGCAGGAAATTTAGAGTAAAAATCCCCCTTGTTGAGCTGACTGAGATTTCTTAGACTAAAGAATGTAAGGGGCAAGGTCATTACAAAGAACATGCCGTGCATGGGAATCAGGACTCCACGCCAAACAAAAGCACCATTCTTTATATCTGACTCCCATTTTCATAATAATGTGCTATCGTCGCTCACCTATCGTCCCGTGCTTAAAAGGCTTTTCTGGAAACAAACCGAGACAGAACTGTCTCCCAGTCGTCTCGTCCTCAAAAAGGGTTCAGTTTTAGTTCTCTGCTCCCCGGATCCTCTACAGGGGACTGGCAGCAGGATCCAACAGAGTGTTGCTTTTAGCTCTGCTCATACTGGACAACTGCCGAGGTTGCAGTTATACGAGGGTTCTGTTTCAGACACCCTGACCTGACCAAGGCTGTGACGTGAGACTGACAGTTTGACAGCCAAGAAGTATATGTTTTGCGTTTCGCTTTAAAATGTAAACTGTAAAGCAGGAACGCACCAATGCTACTTGTTTCAGATTGAGTCCTGGTATAAGGCTTTTAGTATGTCATACTGATAATGAAATTAGGAACCTGCTCGCTATTAATCAATCAGAGACGTCATGGAACAGTTTTGTTTTTAGTGCAGTTCCGTTTGAGATTCTCAGGTTTACACTTGTTCACAGTTTACACACTCATTGTTCATAATAACATTAGCTCGTAGCTTTTATACTACTAAGTTACTGGTAAGTTTTTTTACTACTAAGTTTTTATTAAAAAAAACTACTAAGTAATACGAGTAAATGAGCACGCAACGAACCAAGACACAATACCAGTGTTGTTATTGACGCATCTCTACTCTACACAAAAGACAGCGGGGACTCGTTAGCATGATTTCATGATTTGAACAATGCAAATCCCTCACTATATTCAGAACACTTCTTTTAATAACAGTGTCTTTTCTGTTGAGAAGCCGGTGTGCCTGTACAGTGTACCTGTTCTCGTTCTGCCAAATCATGAACAAATACAGTGTAGAAGATCGAACTACAAAGCCCGTTCATTTATGAATACTTCACAACAAGGGTAAATCAGCTGACTATCATCTGTTATTCGGTAGCTTCCCACCAAACCAAGAATACTGCAGATAAATGACTTGCCTGTAAAGTAAGAAAAAGCTAACGACCCACCAGTCCCGATACCTTGTTCTTCATAAAGTGTAATATCATAGACATTCTCATTCTATTTGCTTTGTTTACACATTCTTTCACTTGTTCGGCTGCCAAACACTGTTTAGTCAGTCTTTTTTTTTTTTTTTTTTTTTAGTGCATGAAGCAAGCTTATGTGACTTATCTGTGCTGGCGTATGATGCGTGTCCTGTCAAAACCAATCCGACACACCTGAATTCCTATCACAGCACTGTCAAGGTAACTCAAAGCAGCTCAATAAAACCAGGTTATATATTATGTTCTCCCCTGACTCAATAAGCATGACTTACTGTTCAGTTTTAACAAACCTCCTACATGCTTGAGCTTTACGTGACTGATGTTTAGTACCACATTATTTTTTAAAACACGCTGACAGAGGCTTTAATGTCACAAAATAGGGATAAAGAAATCAGGAGGTGGAGCACAGCAGTAAGGCCACATGCACGCCGTGCAAAAAAAAAAAAAAAAAAAAGCTTTTCCTCTCGCTTCCATATAAAGTAAAACCCATCTGCAGAGCCAAACCTCCATATTGGCAGCACTGTTTTTTGACTGAAATGTAGGTGAAATTACAGCCAAGGAAAGTTTCCCACTGAAAGAGCCAGGAGCCAGAACATATACCACTTGGATGAGAAGATGAAATATGACATAGGCTGCATCAGTTATTATTATTATTATTGTTATTATTATTATTATTATTATTATTTAGGATCCTGTGAAGTACTGCGGATATGTTTTCCAAAGGACGCCGCGTATCAAAATAGCAAGAGAAAAGAAACAGGGAAGATATGAAAGTCTGTGGAGAGTCCATAAACTCGATAAACACAAAATGGATGTCAGATCAGTTCTCTCCACTGCATCTGACAGGGAAGGAACATCTGTTGCAACTCCCAGTGAGAGACCAGGAGACTCATATATGCACCGACAGACATTGATCTAAATGACAAGGGAACGGCAGCTGTGCGAGGGAAAGGCAGAGAGAGAGAAGTGAACGCCACATGAAATCCAAGGGGCTTTAAGGCATGAAGGCTACAATTCTCTTCATGTAACGAGTTTTCTCCTTCCCCTTGCAAGTTCATGTATTAACTTTTTTTTTTTTTTTTTTTAAACTGTACAATCGCACAGATCATGTGACACAGGGCAAAGGATTCCAGTCATTCTTCTCCGTCTCATTCTCCTCCCCCTCAAACACACACACACAACTTTTTCTTCCTGGAATTAGAGTCATTGTTAAACACAAAAGCATCCAGAGCAGGACCTGCTTGCAGGGAAATGACCTGGCAACAATCCCACGGCTTTTGCTGTCAGTCAGCTCGTGGAAGCAGTAGACATCTAAAACAAACATTACTTTGACCAACATGGTGCATGGAGATGGGTCGGAATCCATCACACAGCTGGCTACACCTACCCGACCCATCAAATCAGGCTGTATCCCCTGTATCCTGGGGATTAGTTATTGATTGCTGCAAACGGCTGTACATACAAATCACTGTTAAAGTATACTTAGATGTAATGCTGGCTTTATATAAACGGAACGACTTAAAGCACTTAGCATGATTATGACACAACCTTTCACACTCTTAGGGTGTTCACAGCTGGTCACAGCTTTGCCCTGTCACATGACTTTTCTAAACAGGCAAAAGCAACATAGGACTCTTGTAGCAGCAGGTTTTTCGGAGTAGTAGAATCGGATCCCAGGATGCTGTCAAGACTGAAGTTGTGTCTTGCAAGCTATAGAAAGACAGACTTTTTTGCTGTTATGAATTTGTCAAAAGTGGTTCCTCTGGGGTTTTTTTTGAATGGTTAAGAGTTCTACATGGGTCATACTTGGGAAAGGAAAGAATGCCATTGTTATTTTTTTTATGCTTTTTGCACTGCTGTAGAACTTGACAGAATCGTGCTAATGAAGCTGAACTTATTTGAACTTCTTTCAAGCCCCCTAAAGGATTCTTCAGCTTCTCTTTCTAGGGGAACCCTGAAAAGTTCTATGTAGAACCTTGTGAAGAAAGGGTTTTCGATGTGAATGGTGCACTGTGGCACCATTCACATCGCACATTCTGTTCATTTTGCCTGTAATGCAGTTGCACTTTGAACACCAGAAGATGCCAATCTGTGCAACCCATAGAGTTAGAATATACAGAGAGCACACTGGTCACATGACTGCGTTCTTTCACGGAGCCTGTGAGATGTGTACCGATCGCTCCAGAATCCAATCTCAAACACGCATTATACATATTACGTCGACTGCGTCATATTAGTTAAAAAGAGATCTTTGGTATCTTTCAACAATAAAGTTCATGGAAGGCGGCCATTTTAGCCACCTTTGGAGCTTTATTTCTGCCACAGAGCTTATTCTTTTCAGTTTAGGTTTTGATCGTTTTCTATATCCGCAGCTCACACAGTTTGTTTAATCATTCAAAAGTCGGGGAAGAATTTATATACTTATTTGGTAGTAGTACATTTAAATAATTAGATTTATTTAGTTTCCTGCAGATAAAAAATAAAAAACACTCACTGTTTTGCATTTTTTTTTTTTTATGATTCAGAAATACAACAGGACTCTTTCCAATCATCGTTTGTCTCCATTCAAGTTCTGTTCAAAATATTCGGAAAATCGAACTGAATCAAATCGTGATTCCAGTACAGTAAACCCTCGTTTATCGCGGTTAATCCGTTCCAGACTCTACCGCGATAAGTGAATTTCCGCGAAGTACTAATTCAGAGCATAGAAGACCTGTTTACGACCTTCTAAATACACTTTTTAACATTATTAGAGCCCTCTAGACATGAAATAACACCCAATTGTTTGGGAAAAAAAGTTAACAAAAATAAAAATAAAAATAATTGACTCAAGACAACCGAGCGCAACCCGCATTTTCACTGTCTCGATCAACTTTTTTTTTATGAATATACTGTATTTGAAAAAAACGCGATAGAGTGAAGCTGTGAAATTCGAACCGCGAAGCGGCGAGTTTTTACTGTATCGTAAATCGAATCGAATCGAATCGGAACCGGTGTGTATCGTTACAACCCTAGTTTTCTGAAAGAGCTCCAAGTAAACTTTTATTTATTTATTTATTTTTTGCGGCAAGAACCATTCAAAGAACCCCTTAGGAACTTTTTTGTTTGTTTGTTTGTTTTTGCTGAAAAGGGCATTAATTTAAATCCAGTTGAGAAAGTGAGTTAGGAGTTATTTTAGTACTTGTTTTTTTTTTTTTTTTTTTGGAAATATACCTTAATAATATTCTCAAAGATGGTGTCTCTAAAATCCAGCAGCGCTTTCTGGTCAAACTGTTGTCCGTGAATAATCCTCATCTGTTTGAGAAACGTGGACTTGCCGCTCTCTCCTGCGCCCAGTAACAGGATTTTGACCAGACGGCGCACGGAGCGTCTCTCCCGCGCCAGCATCACATCGATCTCCCGACTGCGCCGCTTGGCCTCGCGCGCTTGGGTCGCGTCCCGCTTGCGCGCTCCGTCCTTCCCGTTATTCCTGTCGTGGCCGGCCTCGGCGGGGAGCAGACACCGGCTCAGGGTGCGCACCACGCCAGCCATCCCGTCCACTTAGCCAAAGAAAAAAAAAAAAAAAACAACAACAACCCCAAAGCAAACCAAAAAACAAAAAAGCAACGGGGCCGGTCCTGTTCAGCGCTTGTGCGTTCCACAGACCGCGCTTTCCATCGGTAACGCAGCGCAAAGCATTCGTCTCTTAACACACTCACTACTGCATGCTCATAACAACACAGAAGAGATCAGGCGAGCCATCCATCCCATCACAGAAAAACATCACGCATTCCTGAAAGACAAAAACACTTTTTAAACTGATGCAAAAAAAATAAATAAAATAAAATCCTCTTCACCAGTTGATTTGGTTTTTAAAAATAATAATAATAATAATAAAAAAACAAAAGTTCACCAGTTTTATCAACAGCATGTCTTCCAAGACTACAGCTTTCCTTTATTTCAAGAACTTCTGAAAAGTTAGCGTGCGTCCCTGCCTACTCTTCACCACTCTCTCTCTCTTTCTCTCTCTCTCTTTCCCTCTCTCTCTCTTTCCTTGCGCTGCGTAGAAATGACTGGGTTCACTTTTACGCATGCGCAGTAGGGGGCGCTCATGAGCAGCACCGGAAGGAGGCAGAAGCTGTATCCAAAACCAGCTCAAATATTTGATATTTTTCTGAACACCTGACCATCACACAAACGTGGTGCATGTTTTGCCCGTCCCATTCCAGATGTGTTCCTTCTTTGCAGTTACAATAAGCTCCACTCTTCCGGGAAGGCTCTCCACTAGATTTTGGAGAGCGCCTGTCGAGATTTGTGCTCGTTCAGGTGAGATGGTGAGTTGTCCACAAACCTTTGCCCACACACAAGTGCACTGCATTCCTCGTGGACATGATCATGATTTTATTAGCTCAACCTACAATAATAAAGGTTATCATGCATTAGTAGCCTGTGGCCCATACAGTATGTTGATATGTAGGAAGAGTGGTGTCTGGTGATTGTAAGGGGTCAGGCTGCAGTTTTTAATCATGCATCATGCACAGGCTCACTAGCATCCTTTGCCTGTCTGTAGAAGAACAGCAATTTAACCTGAAGGCTGTATGAAATTCGGTCCAGTCTTCTTGTTGCAAGGTGAAAATCTCACACCGTAAAAGAACTCACTGTGCACGAGTCAAGACTGATAGCCTTAGAATGAATAATGTAACCGACTCAGTGCCGCTGGGACCAAAGACAGCTGATGACAAAGTTCAGGCAGTGGCAGGACTTTTTGAAGAAATTTCCTGCTGCTGCTGAAAGGTGGACGGCGTAGGACTAACCGTTACATCAGATCACATTTATATGATGGCATGACATTAGTAGCCTACATGTCCAGCCCCTCATACAGCTGTGTGGAGCTACAGCACATGCCAAATGGACAGAAGAAAAAATAAAATAAACTCATTCATTCATTCATTCATTCATTCAAGATCACTTTGAAGAACAGGTATTCCATCTTGCTCTTCTTCTTCTTCTTCTTCTTCTTCTTCTTTTTCTTTTTTTTTTTTACTTAGCCACCAACAGCTCCAAACATTTCTTCTTAGTTTAAAAAACAAAACAAAAAAAAACAAAAAGGATGTTTTTTTCCCTTCTGTTTAAGAAACCCCATTAAATAATAGTTTAAAACAGCAGTTAAACAATAATGTGTGTGTGTGTTTGTAGATGTCCTCCCTGTCCACTTTATTAGGAACACCTTTACACCTGCTCATTCAAAAGCACAATGCATAATGTTGACATTAAATATGACACAATGAAGAAAAAAAGTGTGATCTCTATGACTTTAACCTTGCTATGGTTGCTGGTACGAGGTGAGCCAGTTTGAGAATTTCACACACAGCGGTCTCTAGAGTTTACACAGAATGATGCGAAAAACAAAAAGGTCTGCGGGAAGTCTTTAGTAACTCAAATAAACACTCCGGGCTTATTTACCACCGTGGTGAGCAGAAAAGCATCTCAGAACGCACAAAACATCAAACCTACCAGCACACACACACACACACACACACACACTAAATCCAAATATCTTAAGTGTTGTGTGGTTAGTGACAATCCCTAGAGTC
>JAOVYU010000035.1:13469645-13491403 GCA_025674565.1 Synodontis membranacea
TATAAAAATGTATTATGGGAGATGACATTTTTTACTTACACACCCATGTGACGAGGTTTTCAGACATTTCTTCAGCAAGGATTTAGAAAAAACTGAACATTAATAAATAAATAAAGAAACAAACAAACATCATACTATTCAACGTATTGTCCGACCTAATTAAGAGAAATGAACAAAACCCAGCAGGCGTGTGGGTACGTGTTCTCCCTGGACCGTAGCTGAAATCACAAACTCTTGTTATTAATAAAACATCTAATTACTTTGTACTAACATGAAAGCAAGTAAATAATTAAATCCCTGACACATTTACATCATGGCGTCCAGGGATACAACTCGAAATTAAAACATGCCCTGTGAGCATCAGATTAGCGCTGAGACGGATGGAGATGGATGGAGTTCTTTAGGTTTCGATAAAAACCTGTTGGGAAAAATTCCAACCGTCAAATGTGACTTGTTGGGTTCAGCTGTGATCATGCCAGGATCAGGACAAGTGCTCGTTTGTGCTCCGGTGAGAAAGAGAGCAACGGGAGCAGCTCTCAAACACAAAGCAGGTTGAAACAAGGAGGAAGCTACGTTATGAAGAAATAAAAACCCAAACAATGGCACACCTAACCATCATCGTCTCGTGTACGAGGGAGAAAACTCTTTAAGACTTTAGTGTGTTGAATGACTCTTTCTTTTTTCTTTTTTTTTTATCAGACATGAGGGACATACAAATGAAGCCCGTGACATTCCAAATATACAGCTGCCATAAAAACAGGAAAAAATGATGTTCCACTTTTCTAAACAAAGCAATAATCTGGAAATCATGTTTCATCATATACGTAGAGTAACAAGGGCCAGTGCGCTTCACATGTGAGCCTGAGAAACACGTTAACCCTGCGCTTGATTGAAAGCAGGACACTCCAGATGAGTCGGATCTGCGTTGTGGGTGTAACGGGGGGGTTGCTCAGAAACATCTCAAGTGTTGCAGTGGAGGCACAGATGGCGAGTGCGAGTGTGATGCAGAAATCCTGATGTCTGTCACATCCACTCACACATAAACACCCTCTCACTCTGATGGAGGCTTTATGACGACATATCAGCCCCTACATTCCTCGCAGATTTGACTGACGGCCGCACTTAACAGTCTGGTGAGCCATCTGCCGAAGCAACACCCCAGTGATGTGTGCTCTGCTTCCGGTAGCAGCTGGCTATAAAAAAATAAATAAATAAATAAAAAAAAAACAGAGGGACAGTTTTAATATACGACATGCTTTCAAAGGAAGTCCAACTCTTTCAGAGAGGCTCCTTCTCTGACTCCCTGGTCACAGACCTCCTCTAGACAGAGTCACATTAATAATGGATCTAACGCAGCTCCATGTCATTTTCAAAGTTTGGCATGTTATTTTGATCACCAAACCTCAACTGATACTTTTCCGGAACTTGTTTCGACTCCTCTTTGGTCTCCGTGATGCGTTTTGTTTAGGTACGTTCTTTGCCGACCTCCCAGGACTTCTCCAGAACCGTTGCACCGGAACTAATTTAAGGGTTTATGTATCTCTGCAAATTGATCGTTTGATTGATTGATTGATTGACTGATTGATTGATTGATTGGTCTATTCTGTTCAGGCTCATGATAGAAAGCCATTGAAGTTCCAGGGGGTGTCAATACTTATGCAAGGCACTGTGTTTCAGTGAGTAATAATCATAACACTATTTTGATTCTTACTAACTCCTGAAAGCATGTGTTAGTGCACAGTTTGACTTTGACCTCCCACTTACTTGATTTAACTTGTTTAAAACAAATCTAGATTAAGTCATATTGAAATAAATATGAAAAAAAAACCCAACAAGCTCTGTTGGTTCATTCGCTGTTCCGTGTCTTCGCGTTTCTTACTCCAAAGAATCGTCCGGTCACTTTGGGCTTGAGAAAAGCGCCATGAAAATGAATTATGATGATTTATATAAAGCTAATTATAAGATCAGTTCTGTCAAGTCTCAAACCGGATACTAATGATATGGGTTCTGTGACGCTGCGACGTAAAAATGAATCCAGTGCTCAACTTGCAAATACTAAACCCGCAATGTTAATAGTTTGTAGTTCATGCAGCTACCCTCCGAAACATCACTTTAGAAAGTCTTAGCATGTGTGCAGTTGTGCAAGCTCGACATTCACACCTCTGCTGTCCTCCTTCCCTTGTATGGTTTGATCAGAGCAACGGCACATAATCATGCTGTCTATTTACCAGAGAGTAAACAGGACTTTCCACTATGCAAAACACAAGAATAAGTCATTAAACAGCACAGGATGATTTGTTTACTTTCTGTCTCAGGTTCACGTTACAAGGCACCAGCGAGCCAGAACACTCCGACACGTTCATGAATCATTTTCAGCGTAAAGCCAGGAGAAAAGATGACAAGTCTCAAGTGTGCGCCTATGTGTTTTGGTAAATAAGGAGATCCAGGAGCTTTGCAGACTGATATTTCCAGTCGCAGTGGAAACTCGGCTTTACCGTAAGAGAGCTTTCGTCTTCAGTGACGCTGCTCTGAGAGGAACCGCCGCCACCACAGACGACTCCGAGCTGTCAATCGCAGCCACCAACCAACTGAAATTTCCACTGCTCAACTCGTGACATGCTCTGTTTAGGATTTCTTGTCTGTTTTTTTTCTCTCTCTCTCTCTCTCTCTTCAACTGCACTATTTCAATACATTTACAGCTTAGTGAAAGTGCGAGTTGGCAACGCTTGAGAAGAGTCGGCCAAAAACAGGCTGAAACAAGCACTAGTCTGTTCAGAAAGCTCGAGCCGTAGAGAGGCATTACAGGAAATCGAGCTGTTCTTTCAAAAACACCTTTAATGTAAAACAAAAACATACACTTATATCTGATATAAAGTACATTTGTGTGGATCTTATTTTACAGACATCTATACTTCAGCTGAGATTTAGAACAAAGGTTTGTATAATCAGTCTCTACTAATATTAATCAATTCTGAACTTTGTGACTGTACTCGTAATAAATATAGTTCTAACACAGACATACATTCATTTAAGGCAAGACACTACGGGTGATTTAAAAACAACAACAGCAACAACGATCAATATCACAATCGCCTTTTGAAAGCGGATTGCTTCCAAGTCTTTTTTTTTTTAATTATTATTTTTAATTATTATTTTTTTTTTTTTACATAGGATTAAAAAAAAAAGTACATGTATTTATGCAAATTATGCTTTGCATAATTAAATATGCCTACATTTGCATCCCGGATAAACCAAAAAAAAAAAAAAAAAAAAAAAAAATCCAGCCTTTTGATGTAAGAATTTAAATATTTATTTCACGGTGAAGGCGATCTCAAGAGGAAGACTGAGATTATTTAATCAAGAAAATAAAATGCCGATTTTTCAATATACGTGTAAAACATAATATAAATTCAACAACAAAAGGAATGAAGAGATCGACAATACATACACAAATCTGATTTTGAGAAAAGCGGTTTAAAAAACAAACAAAAAAAAAAGTACATTCAAGTTACTGGAGTGTATAATCAAGGTGTATATGATAATGATACATAAACTGATGTATATTTCACAAAACAAGCTTTTCAGGGATGTATCACATGACGTGATTGTACGTGATTGTTGCTTGAAAAAGTTGTAATATTTTGGTAATTTACGATGTTTTTATTGGTAGTTTAAGAGAAGACGTGCTATAGGTTCACCTGCCACGGGCGCTACTACTACCTGTAGTGTCTTGCCATCAACAAAAATAGGTAGCAACACATTGCAATTATATAATATTAAGTCTATAATGATTTGAAATCTTGTCAAGCTAGAGGGTCGGTACAACCCCCCCTTACTTTCACAGCAGAGAGAAGATTTGGCCTTCGGAGACAAAAAGGTGGAGAACTTCTTGGTGCCAGTTCCCTTTTTTTTTTTTTTTTTTTCTTTTCTTTTTTTCTTTTTTGCAAGTGACTTGTGGAACTATTGTCTGGAACATTCAAATCACTCACACACTTGCTCAGTCAAACTTAATGCTGCATGGGTTTCTTTTTCGAATGCACCGTTCTCTATACAGCATGCACACCTATGCTTTGAACCTGTAACACGCAAAAAAGAAGTCATCCACCCACACATCATCGGTACGCACTACAGCGGAAGAAACAACACAGCCTTTCTTTTAAATAATGCACTGCATGTTGGCTATAAAATAAATATACTGACAACGCGAAGATGGAGCGAAATGAATCAGAGCCCGGGTCCATCATTTAAGCGACGCAATGATGAGGGCATCAAATTCGGTTTAGAATTATCAACATTCATCTTGTTTGTGGTCACTCAGGATGATAAATGAGAGCTGCAGCGAGCGTTCGCAATGGGGGGAAAATAGTGGATGGAATCCAGCAAAATGCAACCGACTGTGCCTTGTTGGGTTCTACACGTAGAACGTGAGCGAAATAATGTTTTGTCGACCACAGCAGCACATTTGGAGAATGAACAATTTATAAAAAAGGCTTCGAATGAGAACGCTTCCACCTCTGGGACTGTTGCGAGAAAAAGGCCATCCTTCCTTGGGCGCGTTTTCTTTTTCACTGCACAGGAACCACATACCTCTGCATCACTTCCTTTCTGCATTGCAGTGGCTTGAGCATACATTCCATCTGCGCCACAAGCGCTAGGTTTCAGAGATCGGTGTGTAACCTAGACTTGTCTGTGGCTGTCTGTCTGTTCTCAAGGTCAGGTGATCTACAGCAGGTCTTGCTCTACCCATACTGTTTTCTTCTGCTCCTCCAGGATCTTGTCCTTAATGAGCCTGAGGAGATCCTCCACTCCGCTCCACGAGTCAGGCTCTACGGTGGCGTAGAGACACGGCAGGGCTTCCAGCTCCTTCTCCTTAGCGCGGCACATCTTCAGGAATTCTTCTTCCGAGTCCACCTTCAGAGGCAGCCTCCTGCAAAATGTTCAGGTCCATTAGTCACATTTCTCAAATAAGAGAAATTCATCTTCTTTGACGTATGTAAAAAAAAAAAAAAAAAAAAAAACAACACCCAGGAAGCAGCAGATATACACAGCATCCATGGAGAACTGTAGTAATTCAGTTAGTATTAAGCGTTTGTCATTATGTTGTTCACTTGGACCAGGTTGCCAGGTCTGTGGAAAAAAAAACTGCACCTGAATTGGTCTAATTTTTAATTGCTTGGGATTTATTTCAGAGTAATAAGTAATACGTCAGGCCCTTAACCCTACCTGCTCAACCCTATTCACATAGAGGTGGGAGAAAAGATGCAGCTAACCAACCAACCATATGGCCAAAAGTATGTGGACACCTAACCATCACATCTATTCTAAAACCATGGTTATTAATACGGTGTTAAGTTATAATACTGAACGGGATTTAGAAGGCACAATCGCTTGGAGTAATACGCTCTCTGATGGAATCTCAAGCAGCAGGAATCAAACATGCAAATACTGACCCTAGATACAGTCCTGAAACTAGAACATTTGATTGTAATGTTAAATATAGACTATATACACAAACATTTGTGGACCAGACCATGACACTTATATTATCCAGAATTACTCCTTCTTTGTTGTTGGGAAGGCCTGTGAACATTCAGCTACGAGGGCATTATTGAGATCAGGTACTTCTGTTGAGGAGGTGAGGAGGTCTGGGGTGCTGTTGGTGATCTAGTTTATCCTAAAGGTGTTCAGAGTTCAACATTAATATATTAATATTAATATATCATGTCTTCATGGAGCTTGTTTTGTGCACCGGGGCATTGTCGTGCTGGAACACGTCTGGGTCTCTAAGTTCCAGTGAAGGGAAACTGTAACGCTACAAGACATTCTATACAACTGTGTGCTTCTCCAAGAGTTTGTGGGTGTGATGGTAAGATGTGCACATACTTATGGCCACATAGTGTATTAATTCATAAATTAGATTAATACATTATAGGAAGTTATAGTGAATACTTATTTCATGACAACCTTGTTAAAATGACCATCAGATATAGCGTTTATATGTTTTATATAGAACATTTCAATGTTTGAATATACAGTAAAAGAAATGTCTCAGATTTTGCTTGAAATAAAGGGCAAAATTGTTATTATTACATTATTAAGTAAAATTTTTGTCATATTTTACAAATGAAATATGTGCAGCAGCTCGGAAAACCCCTTAACGTGGTCAGATTTTCTTATTTTGTACTATACGGTATACAGCTAGATTTTAATTTGAACCGATCTGTAGCTATCTAACAACTTGATCAAAATCACAATTAGTTATAGGCATGTTAAGGCACACAGCTTGTTTTTACCACCACATTTGCTTGACAGATTCTTTACGCAGCTTGATCTCAGGAGGACGAACGACAGTCATGTCAAGATTAAAAAAAAAAAAAAAAAAAAGTAAAAACATTTCCATGGTGAAATATTTATATATATAGTTCCTTAAAGTAGAGATGTCAGAGTATGTTTTCTAGAACTGAACCACAGCCACATCTGACAAGTTTTCCCGACCACGACACATATTTGGAAAAGAAAGTCTTTTTTTGGTAGTAGACTGAGATTCTATCATCTAGCATTCGTCAAGCATTAAATTATGACTGATCTAAAACAAAAAGGAATTTGAGATCTACTTGATTACTGATAGTCTGAATAATGCTGACTTATTTTCTTCTTCTTTGTTTTTTTTTTTTTTTTTTGGTTGTTTGTTTTTATCAGGCTGCTTACTTTAATTTCTTGATGTTCCTCTCACAGATTTTGATGAAGATAACGATGGGGTAGATTTCTCTTCTGAGTAATTCCTTTGCACAGCTTAGATCTGCTTCCAAGAGACAGTGTATATTCTGCGACAGAACACGGTGTTAGAATGAGAACATGGTCTAAGAATGCATACAGGTCAATAAAAAATGAATCAATAACGCAAGGAATGTAGAGATTGAAGGCGGCATCTACATGTGCCATTTCCATGATTTGGGTATTCAACCCGAGCCATCTTTTAGGTTTTGTTTCTCCACGCAGGTCTCAGAGGTACGCCACTCATGGGGAAACAGTTCTCGTGTCTCCTGACACGTTAAAACCTGAGGCATAAAAACGAAGCTACTGACCACCTGACAAGTCCCAAAGGAGCTGTCTCTGTCTCTGTCTCTGTCTCTCTCTCTCTCTCTCTCTCTCTGTCTCTCTATTTCTCAAGGGAAGGCACAGCCGCTGAGAAGCGCTCCTTTCACATCCAACCAAACCAATTTCTTGTTTAAGCTCTACACTGCTCTCTATCCCACTGTGTTTACAGGAGTGGAGGATCAGAGCAGATCTCTATGAATCTGATGTCATAGTACAGCGTAATTGTTATACAGTACATCTGAGATTCCAAACAAGAAGCATTGTCGCAAAGAAATGGCGGCACAAAAAAAAAAAAAAAAAAAAAACTACACTAATCAGACTAATCTAAAGTGTCCTTTACAGTATGTACCTTAAAGGCAACAGCTTCGATGTTCTCCGGGGTGATGCACTCGTACATGCTCGCCTGCCTTTCCTTTGAGAAGATGATGGGCTCTATCTTCTGCTTCATGAGGAACTCCTCTTTTGTCAGGATGTCTGAAAGGGTGTCAAATACACAATGCACACGAACATGCTCAGCAGGGAAGATCTTAAAACAATGCTGACACGCACGAAATACTAAATTACTTAAATTGCTTAATTACTTAATTACACAAATATTTAAACACTAAATAATTTTCTTTACTGATACTCTTATCGATCTAAATCCTGTGAGCTCGTTCCTAGCTTTAAAGGATGATTTTTTAAATTATGCCTCTGCTACCTGTAAATGTAGCAGAAACGAGGTTCTTATATCAAGGTTCATCTGGGTTCCTGATCAGGAGCTCCAGGTTCATGCCCCACTGTCATTGCTCTTAACCTTTCCATTCCAGAGGCTATGTATCATGGCTGAATTTCCGTGCATCCTGTTTAATCCATAAAATTCTACTATACACATTTAAAGTAATCCTTTTTTTTTTAAGTCTTAGTTTGTTTACTCACACTGTATGGTTACGGCTCGCTAATTGGCGAAATGAGTGTTTTTCATAAACATCTTGTTAGCAACGATGTTGCTGGAGAGCATTATGTTTAGATTGAAAGACCTGGCAGCTTCTTGTGTACATGACTGCTGAATTTTCAAAACACAATACCCAGTGACCTCGGCCTGTGGTTTAAAGTGCTGATTTAAGCATAAAAGTCTTAAGCATCGAGGACACTCGGTAGCATGAACATAGCGAGAGTGATGCATGGATTTATTTCGCCTAGAGTTCAGGGAAAGTTTTGGCCTGTGTTTGCGTAAGTTTTAAATAGGTGACGCGTTGCCTTTATCCATTGTTTGTGCCAAGTAAAGCGGAGACTGATCCAATGTTGTCTGCTTGTTCAAAATGCAAATATGTATGAAGATCCTGTCTGCACATCATTTGCATTATTTTCAGAACATCACTGGGACATGCTGTATTTTCTTATATATAACATATAAAGACTCCAAATATATATACTATACATATAAACACAAAAAAGCCCACCATTAAAACCACCAACCTTATTTTGACTTCTTTAGTACTTCTTTTAATGTGCATTGTAAAGCCTTTTATTTATTTATTTATTTATTTATTTAAATGACTCGTGCACTAAAGCTTACCTGGCTTGCAGATGTTGAACTCCATGGCACCTCCAGAGTTGAGGAACTTCTGGACGATGGTTTTGGCCAGGATGTTGGGAGAGAAGAGCACAGGGCGTTTGCGTGGGCAGTGATGTTGTGTCACCGGACTGTACGGGATCAAACTTAGATCGCTCTTGTTCAGATCGTTGTCCGAGTCAGATGAGTCTAAATTATGAAATGAACAGTTTATAAAGCCGCCTTACAGGAATGTTTGTGTTGCATAACACAATTAATATTACATTCTATGGGGTGTCTCTAATAGCTGTGTAATTACATATATATTACACACAGTCACTGTAATGACATACGCAATGTAAAAGATGGACGATGCAGTAGCACAAGATTAATATTTCAATGCGAGTGTTTCCCGCGTACAACACAACTTTCCAGCTGACCCTCAATACCGATGTTAGCTAGTTAATATTGTTACTTGCACGGAAGCTGGGTACAGTTATGCAAGATTGGTTCTCTTTTGCATCGCCTTACTGTACATGGGTATCTAAATTATAGCCAAAATGTAGCGAAAATGTTTGTAGACACCTGACTATTACTCAGTACACTCGAGTTCTTTCACACCAACCTTGGCAAACCATGTCTTCGCTGAGCTTGTTTTGTGCACAGGGGTTATTATCATGCTAGCCCACATCTGGTCAGGTGTCGACAAACTTTTGGCTATTGTGTACATATCCAGGTTTCTTCATCTTGTAAAAGTGTGAGTTTTTTTTTTTATTCTGCAAAAGCGTGGGGGTGTTTTGGCTGAAAAAAAATAGTATCTGGCTTGTTGGGTGCTTAACAGATTGTGCCTTATGTTCTTTTAAGAACAGACAGAGATTGGGGTGGAGTGGATAGGAGTGTCTATAAAAGGACTGACAGGAGGCTCCAGACTGGACCACAGTGGGTTTTCTCAGCTCTGAATTATTTCCATTTTATGTATACATTAAATCATGCTGTCAAGGTATCCTTCTGGACCTACGTGAACCAACAGCATACTCAAGTTGGCACATTTTTTGGCACATTATTTACAGAAAATAAGCTACTGTAATCCATCTGGGGAAAAAAAAAAAGTATAAATGTTACATTCTACTCGCATGCATAGTTTATCTACTGTACTGTATAATTACACAGGTTTTCGAGGCACGGCATAAAGTAGGACTTCTAAGTAGGAAATCTAATGAGGACCAGTTAAGCATTTTCACATTTGCATAAAGTTAGCACATTTTTCATTCGCTGTTATCCGTGTAAACATTTTGCAGTGACATATGTCTTCAGCAAGCCATCAAATGCCGCTCAGCAGGGATGAACTTCGATTGATGGACTCTTAGAAGAAAAAGTCCAGTAGTAAAAGTAGTGGAATCTATAGATCATAAAGCTATTATATGAGCCTCCAGAGCCATGGGTGAGAATGAAACAAAGCAGACTGGATCTGTCATGCTTACCCTCAGGCTTCATGGTTTCAAAGCCCGGTCTGGGAAGAGATGACAGATTGCCAGCGTTGAGGATGCGCACGCGATCGTTGCTGTCCATCCTCTTGTACTTGTTGTCTGTCCTGCTGACAAACTGACACCAAGCATCTCTATCAATCTCTGCAGCACACAGCCATCATCTTTACCCAGACCTACTCTCTCATCCTGTCTAAGTCAGGCCAGGGGCACGGTTTTACCTGCAGGATCTGACAGATGAAGATGCTGGCTCTGGACAGGCGTGGACTGCACTTAGGGTCCGATGGGGCGGCTTCCTCTGGCTGCAACGTGTTCTGAGCACAAAAAGTTAAAAAAAAAAAAAAAGAATTGTATTGGGATTCACGCTTGGTTGCACTTTGTTCCATTATGTTTTTGCCGAAAACAGTGCAGATAAAATAAAGCCATTGTCTAACCCGAATTCCCCTCAGACTATCTGTCTCTTCTCGGCTGCCACGACACATCAGCTTCTGGATCTTCACCAGGAGGAGCTGCTGGGCCCTGAGGGGGAAGGAAGGACGGTCAGTTCACATTGTGGTGTACAGTCACGCTCAGCACATACAAACAATCCCAGGTCTGTTCACTACAGTGATCATCCATCTGAACCAGATCATCACTTTTGACCTGATAACAAATAACACAGTTATAAACTTCCCTGTATATCGTATCTTCAACTTTTCAGTTAGGAATGCAAAACAGTGTTATACGGTTCTACCTGCTATTTTGGTTGAAAATGACTTTAACCGCGTAAGCCTCATCATCGAGGGGTCAAAGGATTTTATTTTGTAATGTTCTTGGTATAATGCTTGAAACAAATACAAGTCCTAATTCTAAACTCAGAGAGAAAGGACCTATCTATCAGGCAATCATCACCAGGCTGAACATAACACAACGCAGCCTTGACAAATCAATATCCACATTCTGTTTACACCCCTGGCATGTTTCCTTTTCTGCTGCAGATGTCCTACATATGTTGCATGAGAGTAATCCAAAAAAAGATAAGTACACAAAACAGGTTAAGTACAGATCTAACGTACATCCAAGAAAGTCTTTGGCACGTCAGAAAGCTAATATTATAGCTAACATCAGATAACACTCATAGCAAACAGCAGTCATTTTTTTCTGACATTAGCTAGCTTAATAGCAATATGCGTAATAAACCTGGGACTGGAGATCAGTGTACTGATTTACAATGAAATCTCAAGTGTTTAGGAACGTTAGCTTTTAAGACCGGTATTGACATTTTAGATTTTTAGGGAATACAATTAAAAAACCTTTCCGAGAATCAGAAAAGGTCAAAATGTGTTCTTAACAGGCTCGAAATATCTTTCTTAACAGTTATTAGTTATTAATAAGAATGAGAGACGGCTTAATGAGAACGCCTCAAACTGTGACCTTACAGATTAATAAGGTTCTGATTATGTTTGCTCCGAATTTGGTGCTAAGTTTAACAAAGCGTAATCCTTGTTGAGCTGTAAGTAGAAAGGTCTGTACTTTAAGTCTTTTTTTTTGCTAGCTGGAATGTCAAAACTTAACTCAAAATAAATCATAATCCATATTTATTTATAAAAAATGCATTTTGGACATTTTTTTCTATTTTACTACATTCAAGTGAAAACCATAATGCTTGAAATGAAAAAAGAAAATGCTTTTTGTTGTTCATTTGAATAACTAAGCCAGGCGTTTTAAACAGAAAATATTCAATTAATCACAATTAATTCAATTAATGTTCAGTTTTCACACAGCCGTATGATGTGGGCTCTGACCTGCTGTAGCTGGGGATGGTTCCCTTCTCCAGGTCTTTGACAGTATACGGGTCTACACGTGCACACAGCCACTCACACTTGCCCTGGTAACGTGTATCCAAAACATGGAGTACCTCGTCGCACCGTACGCTCAGTGAGCAGCTGTCTAACTGGCCGGAGATGTTCAGGTTGGCTCGGATGTAGAAGGAGTCGCCCGACACTGCTCGGCCCTCCTCTATGTCCTTCTGCAGACGTCTGTAGCCTGGACACGAGAGCAGACGTAATGATGTCAATATAAAAAAAAAAAAAAGAAAAAAACCCTAGCTGCTGATCTGATAATCCATGCGCCATCGAGGCCGCAATCATACGTCTAATAGCACAGAGCAAACGTGTCGAAGACCCAAAAATCCTACAGGAGGAAATGCAGCACTGTGAGGATTTTGAAACTAAGCACTGAGCACTGCTCATAAAGTCATAGCTGCAGATAGATACGTACATAGATAAACAGACAGAGAGACAGACAGACAAATAAGCACATCCTATTTGTAATCTTGTTTTTAGATTACAAATCGGATATGGAATCATACCTATATCAGAAATATGTAATCATTTCTATAGTAACAACCTACACAGGAACTTGTATGGCGGATGCTCCAAAAAAAACCCAGATTTTATTTTTTTTTTTTTATGTGTGTGTAATTGTCCATATGGTGAAGTTTATTTTATTTTAGTGCATTTTTGGAAGGAGTCTCCGGTATCAGTGCTATGTAGTAGTAAGAGATAAATCCATTCTGAATTTTCAGACAAGGTAAAAGGTCAAGACATTGGGCTTTGTGGTTTAGTGGTAACATAGAAAGCTGCACTTCCTGTCTTATTAACTTCGCAAGATGGAAAATAAAAGAGGCTGTTGAGGGAGCAACTGTTTATAACTGAAAGTGATAACAGGCGCTAACGTGTCTTTTTAGACGTGACTACAAAATAGATAAAATGTACAGGGTGTCGTTCTTTAATAAATAAAACCGTATATTTTTTCATTGACTAAAGAAGAATAAAACTCTCTATATAAATGACTTCGAGAGGTATTACAACACAACGTCACTGATTATTTTCTAATGACAGCACGTTCTGTTGTATTATAATCATCACTCACGCTATCCATTTTCTAGGACAATAAGAGAGAACATAATCACCCTCAAAGTTACTCCTGTAATGGAGCTGGACAGGGCCAGTGCATCTCTGAAGTGTCCAGTGAGCCTCTTCCTGAGTGCTTGTATCCAAAGATACGCTCTGGCTTTCTCCCCGGATACAGCCGTTCAGCTAGGCGAAAAAAAACAACAACACGAGAGCACTCCAGGTTACTTTAAAGATGAAAGAGATGGTAAAAGAGAAGCCTGCTTTGGAAATTCAGGTTATGGCTAAGACAAAGAGCTGAGTCACCCATAAGAGATGGTGTCCCATTCTTAAGCCAGCATGTTCAGCACAGGAGCCAGGAATAACAGAGGAAACAAATATGCCACTGTCATTGCCTCCAACCAGAGTAATGTCTGCCAGGAGAGAGTCTCCAAGGAGAGTAAGCTCCTGCACTGGGGGCAAAGTGGTTGGACGAGCGCAGGACGTAAGAGATGGACGGAACGGTCTGGAGTGAGGAGAGAGGGCACACACACAAGAACTCACAAACGGATACGTGGATACGCAATCATGCCAAAATTACTCGCTGGACAAAATTGCATCAATTCTACACCAAGTACCTCTCTAGTGAAAATTTCCTGAAGATGTTGTTGACCTGCTCCAGATCATAAGAGTCCATGCCCTCTGACTGATGGGAGGATGAAGAGGAGTGGATGGAGGGTGGGCTGTATGTTTCTGTATCCTCTGTAGAAGAGTAAGCGAGGAAGGGGGGAAGGGGATGAAGCACTGTCACTGAAGCAAAATGGGAATGGGAAGTGTTTCTTGGTGCTATACAGTGAGCCATGTGCTTACCCATTTCTACGTAGTCTCCATCAGAGTCCACTGTATCAAGGCTGAAACAAAATGCAAATCGGTTTAATTGGATCTTTTGCATCATGCGTCAACAGAAAAAGTAGGGTACTACACTCTCGGATACCATCGGGGCAAGAATTCCTGGTCTCCTTCTTTAGTCCTCCTGAGGATGGAGGCCTTCTCTGGAGGCTCAGCTGTTGTGGACATTATGCTGTGGTTTCTGTTACGGGCCTACAAGCAACAGAAGAAAAAAAAAAAAAGGATTGTGATTCCTTAAATAAAAGCCCAATGTAAAACAAATCAGTGAAGTCAAATTCAACAAGAACACACGTTCCTCCTACATTAATCACTTACTTGTGCGAAGGGAGAGTTTGTCATAATGGGGTGAGAATCTGGGCTTACAACATCTGAGTGCTCCCCATTGGTATGATGTACAGCTTTATAAAAAGAAGAAAAGAAAAGGAAAAGGAAGTCAGTGTGGTCTGTGCCTCTCACTGACATGCATGGCTGTCAATGATCAAAAGAGAATCTACCTGGGAAATCTCTGGGAGGAGATATTGGTGATTTCGCTCTTATCTGAGGAGGGTATGGGAACTGTGTCAAAAACACAAAATTCTGGTCCAAAAATATGTCCTGAAAGGCAAAATCAATAAAAGTGACATTTCAGCAAGGCTCACCCCTTTCAGATTTGGTCTGCGTTTAATCTTTGGTGGGACGTCAGTGCTGGGTGTGAAAAAGAAATTGTCCTCTGAAGTTTCCTCCCCAGAGTCCTCAGATGGCCCCTCCATCTTGGTGTCTGCGGGCTCAGTGTGCTGGAATTTGGTCATCGTTAAAATATCTCGAGGTAAACTCTATGAAAGGCAGATGAGAACACAAAATGAGGCCACACTTTTTTCTTATACACCTTTCAGGCATAACCCTAAAACCTCTGGCATAGCTTTGATGATCTTGTTGGCAACCGCCATGGGGTGGGATACTTAAGTAGGATGTGGTGGAATCAGGAAAATTGGGTAAGTTTAAGGATCTGAGCAACTTTGTCTTTGGACAAATTGTGTTGTCTAGATGACTGCCCCAGAGCATCTCCAAAAAATACAGGTCTTGTGGGGTGTTCCCGGTATGCTGTGATTAGTACCTACCAAAAGTGGTCCGGGGAAGGATCATGGGGACCCGAGGGTAATTGATGTGTGTGGGGAGCAAAGGCTAGACTGTCTGGTCTAATCCTACAGAAGTGCGACTGTAGCACAAATTGGTGAAAAAGGTTAAGCTGGCTATGACAGAAAAGGTGTCAGTACGGTACACACAGAGCATCGCAGCTTGCTGTGTATGGGGCTGTGTTGCCACAGACTGGTCGGAGTATCCACTATGACCACTGTCCATCACCAAAAGCTCCTACAATGGGCGCATGAGCATTAGAACTGGACCATGCAGCAGTGGAAGAAGGTGGTCTGGTCTGATAAATCATATTTCCTTTTACATCATATGGGCAGTCCATGTGCATTGCTTACCTGGGGAATAGATGCACTATGGGAAAAAGGCAAGCCAGCAGAAGCAATGTGATGCTCAGGGCAATGTTCTGCAGGGAAACCTTGGGTCCTGGTAATCATGTGGAAGCTAATTTTTTTGCTTACCACCTACCTAAACCTAAACATTGCTGCAAACCAAGTACACCCCTTCATGGCAACAGTATTGCCTAATGGCAGAGCCCTCTTTCAGCTGAACAATGCATCCCGCTACATGACAAAAATTGTTCAGGAATGTTTCGAAGAACATGACAAAGAGCTCACAGGGTTGGCTTGGCCTTCAAATTAAACAGATCTCAATTCGATCTCTCAACTGTGCGAAGCGCTGGTCAAACAAATCTGACCCAACGAGGCCCCAACTCACAGCTTACAGGACTTAAAGATATTGCAGCACCTTCAAAGGTCTCGTAGAGTCCATGTCTTGATGGGTCAGAGCTGATTGGGTGGCACAAGGGGGACTTAAACAATACTAGGTAGGCGGTTTAAGAGTTATGACTGATTGACGTATGGAGACGTATTGAGTGACGGATTGGAGACCTTTGCTCCCTTTTAAACAACAGTCCCTAGTATAGTAGGTAAAGTATATTTAATATACTATAATATCATATTAAAGATAATTTACAACTGTGTATAGGAGAAATGTACAGTCAACATTTCCCATTTTTTATTTTAAGAGAACTCAAATTGACTCAATCAATATCAATGGTATTCTGTTGTTGTGGTATACTTTCCACACCTGGGTAAGATCCAGGCCTTGGTCTTTGGAGAGGCGCCTTAGTCTGGACTCTAACGTGACAATCTTAGCTTCTTTACGCATTATCTCGATGTGCAGTTCATCGCTCTTCTCCTCCAGCTCCCGTATCTGCTTGCGGTACTTGTCTTTGTCGATCAGACACTGAGACACCTGGTTCTGGGCTTCATCTCTAGCTTTAAACGCCTGGGAGACACATTAACAGATGTCACAGTTATTGTTTTCATTTCAGTTCGGCCATTGTGTAATTACATTCGTAAACGGCATCATCCAAAGGGTATTAATGTGTTCGACCTGGTCCCGTTCACGTTCCACTTCCTCCAGCTGGAACATGATGGTGTTCATACGGTTCTTGTACATCTCACAGTCCTTCACCAGAGTGGAACACTTCAGCTCAAGGTCCTCCTTCTCCTCGAGGTACTATGGATGAAAGCAAACACTTCTAATCTCAGTGACCCAGGGTACAAGGGAAGACATGCACAAATGAGATTAATATAATGCAGAGCACAGCAGGGCTCTAAAGCACCTCCAGACTAGAAATTCTAGGTCTCAAGCGGCATTGTGCTTTAAACTTACACTTTCATCTTTCTTTTTCAGGCTTAAAAAATTGAGACAGAATGTGAGAAAAGCTCTGTGCTATTTTCAGTCTAAGACAAGTTCCTGTCCTCGCCTGAATTTTAACACTTTTTTGCATGCCGGGTCGAAACCACTGCTAATTAAAGATGCGGCGCATTGAAGGAGGGACTTCACAGGCCAGTCAGCTTTATCACATCTTGTTCTATAGTGACAAGAGGAAGTGGCTTTTGCTGATTGAAAATGTTTAGCCAATTATCTAAAGCTGTGATGGGATCATATGACACTCAGGACACTGTCAGAAAGAGACGAGAAAAAAATCCATGGGGCATTTAAGAAATAAAACACTGCTGTTAGGAAAATAATCAGTAGGGTAGGGTGGGTTGATGCATCCTGATATGAAGTGTCATAACCACAAAGCTAATTATTTTCCTATGACAGAAAAGGATGCAGTGTTTAATTTTTCTTATGCAGCAGTGATCAGCCGAGTTGCATATTTTTTTATTAATTAAGGAATGACAGGTCGTACTTTTTATCAGTTTACTGTACTGCTTGAAACAATGCACGTTCCTGTTATCACCACTTTAAATAGTCGTTTCCTCACCAGCCACTTATAAACGCTACACCATATCGACAATAGCATGTTTTTTTTAACCCATTTATGCATAAATCTGAAACAGTCTGCCATGTCTGCCACAGCGTCTGTCACTGAATCGTTGTATGAATCGTTACTATATTATATGAGAGCATAACTATAAACTCGTGATTTGCCTTGCAGCAGCAGTACTATGGTCAGATCTGCTGTTTTAAATGAAATAAAATCAATCAAGACCTACTGACCAATCAGAATCAAGTATTGAGTCATCTTGACAACGACCTAACCTAGTCTGGAAAGGAATAAACAGGAACTGGACTGAAAGCAGGCTTTAATCACCTTGTCCCTGAGCTCCTCGGCTTGCCGCAATTCTTCGTGCAGGTTATAAAGTCTGTTCACCAGCTCCTGCCGATCCTCCAGAGCTTCCTGCCGATCGTGTTCCAGAATGTCCCGGAGGGCCTTGTCTGAGTCTGTCAGTGGCCCCGGCTGCTCATGTCAACAAAAAAAACAAAAAAACAAAACAAAAGAAACTGTCAGTGACAGAGATTTATATGGTCAGAGATAGATTGTTGCCATTTCTATCCCACTGTTCTTTCTTTATTGCACTTTTCATATCTTGACCTGTATGAGAGACTGTAGTTCCTGGAGTTTGATCTTCAGAACTTCGTTCTCCCGCTCCAGCTCATAGATCTGCTCTTTGCGAGGACGGTTCTCAATGTCATTCTTCAGTTTCAGAGACTGTTTCCTCTCCATCTTGCATTCCTCCTCCACCTTGTTCAGCTTGTGCTTCAGCTGGTCAATCTGAAAAGGCAATGGCAAGGAGCTATAAAATAAGCTACCACGTTCGTGCTTAAAGAATCCTGGCCGTGAAGGATGGCACATAATATCCATCCAAATTCAAACACTACGCGTGAAGAGGAAAAGTCATGTTTTATGAGTGTCCTTAGACTTTGCCCTCTGACCTCCAGCTGCAGGTCTCGACTCCTCATGATGGCCATGTTCTTCTCTTCGCTGAGCTGAGCATAGCGCATGGCCAGCTGGTAATTTTCATCCTTCACTTTAATGAGCTCTTCGTTGCAGTTGTTCCACTCCTCCTTCATCTTGCTATAGCGCTCCTGGAACGTGCGCAGCTCCTGGTTGGCCAGCCGCAGCTTCTTCTGTTCGTCTTCCAGCGTGCGGCACTTGGCCATGATGTCCACGCGCTGCACATCCTTGACCTTAGCCTGCTGCTGCAGTTTCATCACTTCGTTCATTAGGAACTGGGTCAGACCCTCTGGGTCCTCCTCTACTAAGGCCACAAAGAAGAACATGGACAGTCACACACTCTTTAAGCGCTCCACGAGACTCAGACGTACCACATGAACTTTAGAGAGGAAAACACTGTGGCAACATTGGGAAAATAATCAATGAACGAAAGTTAGGAAGACTGGATAATCTAATGAGTCTGTGCTACGCGGCAAATTTTTTATCATTATCATTTAACACATTATGCGGAGTGGAGACTCACCAACTATAGAAGAGCACCTCCGAGTGGGTTCTTTGCCCGTGACCATCTTGTATAGGTCAGGATAGTATAACTCCAGACTTTCCAGGAATACCAGATAGCCTCGCTTGCCTTTAGAGTGAAGGATATCCAGCAGACGACCTGAAACAAACATCCCTTCATGATTTTCTGAATTTTACTTCTCATTTTTTTGCCATTGGTGAAGATGAACTTAACCCATAAACTAATAAATGGACTTGGATGTGGAGGATGTTTGGTAGGTCAGGACAAATAAACTGCAGCTTTTTATTTGATAAACTAAAATAATAGTCAATAAAACAATTGAAAAAGATTTACTTTGGGTTACTGAGGCTAATGTTAAGAGTTGTAGGAGAGGATTATTTATCTACGGTAAAATTAATTTCACAAGCATTTTTTTGTCAAAAAAATAAATAAAAAAATGCACCACCACCACCAGTCATTTCAATAAGAATGGTGCTTTGAAAGACTGCGAAGACCAGTGGATGTGTGAAAATGACTCTCACTGACTGTCAGAAATGTTCAGAACATATTTTAATGTAGCCACGAGAGGTGAGGTTTTGGACATGTGGATGATCAGAGAGAACTTCTAATGGTTGTCAGTTCGTATACACAGCTGTACTAAACAAGTCAATACTAAAAGTATAGAAGGGATCACATGACTATATACCGGTTGTCAGTGTGTGTGTGTGTGTGCAGTGCTCTGTTGACAGACACGAGCTTCCATGCTGCGCGCTCGTATGCGCGAATGTAACATCTGTGCCATAATCAATTATTTCACTTGAACCACGTACTGTATGTCACTAATTCATCCACACGAATGCATTTTAAGAATCGGTACGTCTGAGTAACCCGATACAAAGCTATATTATTTTGCACAATTATAGCACTGATTTGTTTATTTCTGTTGTTAAGCTGAAGCTAATTAAAGTGACATGTTCTTCGCTATTCTTTATCAGATTTTAACTGTGCTAATAGTGACGCTGTGTTTTTGCTACTTGTATTTGCTTCGCTTTTATTCCTGGCGTTACGGTCTTGTTTTCCGTATGTTGTTTCTGGGTTTTTTTTTCTTTTCTGGTTTCCGTTAAAAAAAAGCCTTGTTTTTTCCATCCTTGTGTGGTCTTTAATCTTTTACTGCTGACAGTAAGAATGTAATATAACAAGCCTAATATTTATTAAGCTAGTTCTATGTATCGTGCTACATTATATTGATTATATAAAAACACTGCAGCTACCTGTTCATTTCTGGAGGGAAGTTGATAATTCTGCTAAATCGCTATACTCATGATATTCAGTTTGCTTGCTGATAATACGAACGGTCATATCGCGCTGACGATAATTTACTGATATATCGTCCAGCCCTACCTTCTATGTATATATGTTCTAGCACGAGCATATGTTGCAAAGCGGCGAATCTGACTTTCACTCAAATGCTCCGTACGGGACATTCCAATTTAATTTAACCAAGCTAACCTCCAACACAATGCTGTTTGAATAAGACTGATACGTACCACCTCGGCACGTGACCTGCCAGCCTGTTTGTGTTTGCATCGCACGCTCAATATGCTAGACGTAAATAAAATGATTTACTACATATGAATCATACTGAAATAAAATTATGGCACTGGTTAGCTGGGTTAAAATACGTTGCTGCAGAACGTGACATACAGAGCATTCGTGTGAAAGTGTGATATGTTGCTCTGCAACGTATGTTCATGCATGGACGTTCAAATTACATATAGACATATAGAAGTTGCTGCAGATAAGTTATGATATGTTTTTTTTTCCTATGGGTCTGTGTTGCACTCAGCTCCAAACTCATGTTTAATTCTGCCAATCTCGCTTCCTGCTTCATCTGTCCTGCATTTGGATGATTGGTGGAAGATTAGTCCTATAGCACTGTCAATTTCTTTAATATGAGATATTTGGATTGCATTCTGCCTCGCTTGTCAGCCTCTTTGGATAAAAGCATCTGGCAAATGAATAAATGCAAATGAAAATTTTTTTCTTTTCCCCTGGCCTTTGAGAAGTGCATTTTCTGCAAATTGTGTTTGTATTTGCTGTAAACAGTAGCATCAGAGCACATACATTTTTGACTCATGGCCCTAAAAAAAAATGATTTACATGCGCCAAACTCAGAACACAGCATTAGTCACTAGAGAGTTGTCTAAATGGAGTAAGATCTAAACGACTTTTCATGTGATTCTTTCCTACAAGTAAGACAGGACGGGCTTAGAAAATATTGTACCCGGGGCAAAATTTTTCTAATTTGCCTGTGGCCATTTAAAGACTGGAAAAAAAAAAAAAAAAAAAAATCTACTGTGGTTCAGGAAGAGAAAAGCAGCTGCAGTAGCAGCTCATGGGATTAAAAGCCTCCATTCATCATCATATTACACAACTGGAACAGCACAGTGAGAGATGTGGCGACTGAGTAACTGATTGATGGTGCGATTTGCATGTAAATGTTTTCTGCACGGCATTTGCATTCTCATATTCCATAGTGTTTAGTCTTGCTGTCATAGCAAACTAGAATGGGGGGCGCAGACTGAATGAGAGTGTGCGAGAGGGGCCGGTAACAATAAAATGACTCCCATATACAAACAGATATGCAGCACAAGCAATGGGATGTGAAAATATAGACACACACCTGGACTTAGACTGAAAAACAACACTTGTGTTACATGCATATACACACACACACACACACACACACACATGCACGGTACCTGCACGGTTGGGCTTTGTCTGTAGCATAAAGGAGTTTAGCACCTCATCCTCGTCCTGTTCATCGATGACCTTGCACTGCCTCAGATACGAGGTCAGCTTGTTGGGGTTAATGTAACGGCACAGGATGTACCGGTTCTTCTCGACATTCTCCCACAGTGCCTCCTCGTCATCCAAGATGTTTTCAGACCTTCCGTTCTCCATCTCTCCCTGA
>JAOVYU010000035.1:13559920-13570341 GCA_025674565.1 Synodontis membranacea
TGTTGCTACAATGCATTTACAGAACGTAACGACTCTGAGACATATTTTTCTGAAAAGACTTTAGATATTCGTCTTGCATCAGGAGTAACTGGTTCGAATATGAGAACATCCATAAAAATCCATAAAACAAGTCGTTGGACCAATAACCCTAACGTAAAAAAAACAACAAACAAAAAAAACCAGCTACAAGCACAGACAACTTCATTTCAAATGTTCACATGTTGGACGGCGAATTTTTCTAGGCAGCGAAGATTGTGCAGGCGGTAAAACGGAGCAAACATTTTCAAATTAAAACAAATCTTTCTTCATTTCAGAAATACCAAACACGGATTTCAGAGCTGGCCAATGGGTACTCCGGCGAGGACTTGTCATTTCTATGTGCCGCAGCCGTCATCGCAGGCGCCAAGTTCGAAATGAAATGTTAAAAAAAAAATAATAATAATAATAATGCAGCAAGCACGTTGGACTTGAGTGTAGGAGTAGTTTACTGTGATTGCTTTTTGTTTTTTGTTTTGTTTTTTTTCTCCCCTGTGTTGAACACAGCGTATGGCCTTTGGCATTTTAGAAAAGGAAGAAAAAGAAGAAAATTCGTCTGCTGGTTTCAAAGCTGCGCTTTAGAGTAACAAGTACGAACCTCTGTTGTGTCGGTCAAAAGAACAAGTTTTTCAAATGCAATGGAGTAAAAAGTCGTAAGTTTCCAAAAAAAAAAAACAAACAAAAAAAAAAACATTTGTATACTCAAATAAAGTACAGTTACTCAAGAAATACTCAAGTTCATGTCCTTTATTACTGTTCGCCCCTGCAGACATCCAACCAAATATTAAAAAGTAGGCATATTAGTCTTCTTCTAAAACTCTTCTTTTAAAATGCTGCATGGCATTTGCAGTGTAATTTAGGCAAGGATTAGGATTAATCTGAGTGCAGAAATCTGACCCCCAAACTCTACAGGCACTTAAATGGTGCAGGAATGTTTGCTTTCTCTGTGGGTGGGCAGAGAGTGTGCGTAGAAGTCATGGTGATGGAAGCAGTGAGGCGCAGCTTTTATGAAAATGAAAACCCTTCCGCTGGCATGGAAACGGTCCCTTTTCATATCAGAGCTAACACTAAGCTATTCCGACTAAGGATGTGAATGACAGCCTATAATAAGACGTGGTTTGCACCGTAATTTTAGCTTCTTTATCGAATTTCTGTAACACAAATCATGTGCTTCATAATGTCACTATTACTTATGTCAGTAAGCCGGAGAAATGTATTACAATAATGATTGCTAGCTGAACGTTCGCATACTTTTCACCAGCGTGATGATGACAGGTTGGACAGATTTATTGCATCAGTAGCCTGGCAGCCCTCAACCTTGCGTGGCCAATTAAATCCAGCTTAAATTAGTACCGTATACACTGCAGTGATTTCGAATTCGAAAGCGTAATACAGATTGAGTTTGATTATTTCAGTGAAAGAAATACAGTATCGTGTATGGTGCCGGGCCGCCGCGATGAACTCCGGGATTTCGCTCTTACGACTCGGTGCCCTTTTATGTAAATACTACCATTTTTGTTAGTTAAAGCATGGCTCACAGCCTCGTCGCTATTCTGCCTGAGAGCTTCATCGGCGCACTGGCATCATCTGGCAGCGTTGCTGCCAATCAGTGCAAAGCCAGATGGCATTAAAAACATCATTTCATTTCATCCGTTTGTCGAGTTTCTGCTTGTCAGCGGAACCCAGGAACGCCAGCCATCTATCCAAAGCTTTGCTATTTCCCCCCACCCTGTCCTGCCTTTCTTTCTTTTCATTTCTTGCTCTCTAGCCACAGTGGGTCTCCACCCCTCTTTTCCGAATCCAACTTAATGCCCGTGCCCTTTTTGTTTAGGCGTTTGGGGTGTGTGTGTGTGTGTGTGTGCATGCTTGTGTGAACTTCTGACAGGATCAGTGCTTTGTCCTAGTGGAAATGTCCACACACACACACACACACACACACACACACAAAAGTTCTGGCCTGTGACTTTTATAAAGTGACCACCCAGAGCAAATTAAATAAGTCAACAAAATAAAATCCGGTTCAGTTTGAAAAATGTCACCTATGTTATTTATTTATTTATGCTTTTATCCTTTTATTTATATTTTTTTATTGCCAGTGACGTCCAAATTAACATGGCATGGAGCTGTGCAGTTTTCAATTCTGATCATCCGCGAGATGCACTCGATGTTCGAGACTTACACACACGTCTACGTCGTGTACATCCCGAAAGCCGGCACTTAAAGAAAATTGTGAGCCGTGATTCATACTACGCTCTGCATGTAAAAATGCATTTATTTATTTATTTATTTATTTATTTATTTATTTGTTACTGCTTCTTCTCTGAAAGTGCATCTCTTTGATAGAACGGCTGTCGGCAATCGAATTCAGATTTTTGCAAGTTTTATTTGTCACGTACACGATCATACATGGTACGAAATGCCGTGAAACGTATTTGCTGTGCCCGACCCGTAGACACTAAAATAGAAAGCAAAAAAAAACAAAACAAATAAAAATAGAGAATAAGTAAAAAAAAATATAATAAAAAGAAACGCAGATATAAAAGGATATAAATATCTGAAAGGTTAAAATATATAAAAGATATGACTATATGGAATGATAAAAAGATTTAGAAGATATAAAATATAAACTGTAAATAAAAAAATGGGTGCAACGGTTATGTGCAATAAGTGAAGTAAAATGTGCAATAAGTGAAGTAAAATGTGCGAATAAAAACGAAGAAGAAGTTCAAAGTAAAGGGAATAAAATGTGCAATTTCAGCAACAAAGTACATACATAATAGTGCAGTTCGGTGTGTGTGTGTGTAGGGTTATCTGAGTCCAGTCCTAGGTAGTCCTAATAACCTCCTCAGCACCTTTTGGGAGAGCTTAGACAGGAGCCAGGTCAGACCTGACAGAGATATGGCCAGAATTTATAAGGCAAGCAAATAGGATGGGTATGCATCTCTCCTCCGAGAAGAGTCATTAGTACTGGAACATTAAGCAGTGCTGTTTTTGTCTCTAAATTAGTTTCTGATGCGGCGCACTCTGTTATCAGCCTCCAGTGTGTCTTTTGAATGTACGCTGTGTGCTTGGCACGGTGGAGAGATTGGTGTTCCTATGAGCAGCGGGACACCTGTTTTTAATTCTTCTCTGCGCTCTGCCCTCCCTGACCTGCTCCAGGGAGCATCAGGATTACGATAAGTCCCCTCGCTCGCGCACTTTTTTTTTTTTGTTTTTTTTTTGTTCTCATTATCTTGTTTTAATAGTCACCCCTAGAGCGTTTTACCATTCGCTGACGATATGTAAGCTGAAACCGTGATATAAATAGAAATGAGCGTCCAGTGTTATGGCGTACGGTGGAACGTAGCGTCACGGGAATGTTACTTAGGTTATGGCCATGCATTATACGTGTTCGGAGAGGTATGCAATGGAAGCAGTGTTATAGGGAAATTCATTTGGAGCTTAGCCGTAGAGCTTAGCCCTTCAATGAGTTTCAAATGTGAGGTATACTGTATATAAACCCTTGTGAGGAAGACATGAGGTCAAGGTGAACACTTTTTTTTAAAGCACGTTACGAACGTGCTTTAATGGTATATCAGTGGCAGCTGGAAGCCATATCTCAGGTACAGACTGGGGTCAAATTAAAGGAAAGACTTGTGGTTGTGTTACAGCATGGCGTAGGCTAATTTGCATTGTCCCATTAAAGAGAAAGGCCAATCACTCCAAAGTTATAACCAACTGGCGTTGCGAAATGAAACTCGTTTCCGAATTAAAACTGAATCCAAAATGCTATGTAGCCGGTTTAGCTCATCAGTTCTGCGATAAGCTGTTTGTTATTGCGAACAAAAAGGCTACACGTCTGCAAGGACTGCAAACTGTACGACATGAGAACGGTAGACTCTGGCTATGCCCCATTACTCTTATTTTTGCACCCTCCCTCGCTCGTTCCCTTACGTCCCGGATGTTCTCCAACATCCAGATGTTGGGTGCTGCCTCAGTTCCTTAGGGGAATAAGGGCCGAGGGATGATTTTCACTGAAATCGCCCCTTCTTTGGAGGAATGAAGTCTACTCGGAAGAGAAATTCACCTTGGCGACACCCACACATGACGAAAGGACTGTATGGAAGTAGAATTAGCAATAAACAGGTGTTATTTTGCACAGAGTGCAAGATATAGGTGAAAAAAAAGATATCGAAGCCAGCGTTTAACTGTAAGACAATACAGTAATTGTGCTAGAGTCGTCTTAACTAGGCAACAAAATAAGGCTTTAAAATGCCATCAAAGCAATGACCATTGAACACGGTTCCAGGTCGTACATCAAGAAACTTTGCCAAACGCCGATTAGCATGCGTACAGCGTCAGAGACGTTTAATAGTGGATATGAAAGCATTTAAGATCGCTGCATTTTCAAAACTTCGTGCCCAGTGACGAGGTCGTATGTAACAGACAGTCCATCAAGGCTTCCAGGGCGTCCCGAGTGCGTCCCTCAATCACTCCCTTGATGTCTTCATGAACTTTCAACTTTAGACAGCGAGGGAGCAAGCGAGGGAGCATGCAAAATAAGGGTAATGGGGCGTAGCCTCTGTTGCGGTGGCTCTTTCACCATGGCTTCAAAGGGATTTCATATTTAAAGTCCGTGTGGCTCTCTGGCCAAAGTGCCAAAAAGCCGTTATGGTCTTTTTTTTTTTGCCATTTTGGAATCGAAGCGGGGGAATCGAAGAATTGGAATCGATAAGCAGAATCAGAATCGATCAAATTCAAATGGTACCCAGCCCTTATTCTGACTGATCGTGTTTGGTTAATCATTTCTTCATCTCTTTGGTGGTCTCTTGAAAGGGCTGGATGGTTCGATGAGTCTGAAAACGATGAAAATCATTTGTTATGGCGTTCAAAGCCATCTGATCTCAAACCGTTTGAACTCTTATGGAAGGCTGATGTGTTAGACGGCACTTTCCACCACCATCATCATCATCATCAAAAAAAAAATAAACAAACAAAAAAACAACATGAGGGAATATCTTTTGGATAAGTGGTGTCCATCCAACCAATACAATTCCAGAGATATACAGAATCCATGCCAGTGTCCACTGAAGACAATTCTGGCTATTTGTGGTTTCCCAACACCTAACAAACATACTTTATGTTATCTTCCCTTTTCATTTGTATTTTGATATAATTATTTGTGTTAATAGCATGCGTATGGCATGTGCGATGGCCGTGTATTTCCAAAACCAGTGCCAAAACAGTTAAAATCCTGCTAAGTGAGAGTGCTTTTCTTCAACACAAAAATGTTGTACAGTATAGTGACGACGTTAGCATCCCAACAAGGGAGTGGAGAGGGATACAACAGGGCCTGGTGTGATCACACATTACGATAATGCCAGTGGTGCCGTCAGAGTAAATGGTGGCTAGTTTGAAGAATCTGAAATGTTAAACACAGTTTGTTCTTTTTAACACATAATTCCTTAAGTCTTATTTCACAGTTTTGACGTCTTCAGTATTGTCAAAATAAAGAAAAACCTAAGAATGAGTTTCGACTGATGCTATGTTTAAAGCATTTTAAGCGTTATATGTAATATCGCACGTGGTTAGACCAATAGCCCTGCGATAGATTGACGACCTGCCCAGGGTGCACCCTGCTTCTCACAATAAGTCATCTGGGATTGGCTCAAGGTTACTGACTATAAGCGGTATAGATAATGGATGGATAGATGAATAGATGGATTTGGGATGGATGGATGGATGGATGGATGGACGAATGGCTAGATGGATGGATATGGGATGAATGGATGGATTTAGTAGTGGATGCCAGGTGGTAGTGTTGTTATGAATATTATCCACTGGATTGCCTACCTGATTGAATCAGCTACTGTACTTCCAATCCAAATATTCAGAAAGCGACAGATGTGCGCGTCCACATGGGCATTTTCGCCTGACCGCAATGAACTAGCTGTGAATAAAGCAGGAACTGGAGCTAAATCGAGACATTGTAAATGTGGCCTTTTCCAAGAATGGAGCTGGCAGCGCCCAGCGCCAAATCCGAGGTGTAATGGAGACCTGATCCATTGAGATTGGTTTGTCTGACAAGACCAGACTTTTAGTTCACTTAGTTAAATGCCAGGCTTGTTGCGGCCTCCTTTGAGGATCGGCTTGAAATAGATCTGAGCACAAAGTGCCCAAAGTACTCAGTGTGTTGTAGTGCACAGAAACAGAATCCCTGTGGAGTAAAAAGAAAAAAAAAAAAAAAAAATCAAGTGTTCCATTTGGTGCTTATGCGAAAAAAAAGTTATCTTGTTCTAAACGAGCCAGGTAGCTTCTGTATAACCGTAAAACCGGAGAACGTTCACGTCGCTTAGCAAAGACAAGCTTTGTCGTGGGATTAAAAATCAGGAACAGGTCAAGAGTTTCAGATTGTTTCAAAGGCAGCATTTCATAAATCATGCCTTACTGTTGGAAGTTTGACTTGAGCATTGTTAGAAGACGTATTTCATAATAATGGTATATGACATTCCCCAGAGCTTTTTAAACCTGTCACTGGAAATGAAAAGAGATGCCAGTTCTGTATTCAGCTTTTCTCTTCCAGTGTATTTTGAGTTGATTGTTGTAAGTGTGTGTGTGTGTGTGTGTGTGTGTGTGTGTGTGTGTGTCAATTTTATCACTGTCACATAAGAATAATAAATCACCTTAAAAAAAAAAAAAAAAACATATTTTCAGTACTTTACCCAGATGTTTAAGTGCTTATGTTTATTGTAATGTTGGAAGATTTGACAGTATTAACCTTGGGATTTAAAAAAAAAAAAAAAAAACACATAATAATAATAATAATAATAATTCAAAAGCTGCCTGTGTGCAGGTCTTTCCTCAGGCAGTTGTCGCTTCTCGACGTGACCTAGGCCTGAACCTTAAACCCCAGAGCCTCTTGCATTAACCCTTTATTTGAAAGAAGGTCTCTCTCTGTCTCTAGCTCTGTCTTTCACACACACACACACACACACACACACCTGTGCAGGAGCAGTGTCACTTTTCAAACCGATACTTTTAAATTTTTAATGAGCGCCTTGCTTTTGCTTTCCTCGGACTGCTGTGCGGCGCGGTACGGTGCGGTGCGGTGCGGTGACGTGGCACGGACACTGAAGTGTAGCCGTGCTCTCTTACGTAGAACACATCAAAGCTTCCTAATGATGGGGGGTGTGTCCGTGCTTTCTGAATAGCCCTTTTATGTGGGCTAACATTGGTATTCAGTCAGAGAGCGGGCCGCTATTCAGCCGCTCGGATCTAAAGGTGGGGCGTGCACCTGGCACCAACCGACGCGGTGTTGCGTTACGCGCGTTGCCAGGAAGCCTTAGCGGACACTGACAAAAAAAAAGAACGGTGTAATTTAACAGGGCCACGGATTCACAGCTCCGGCAGATAACACAAGCACGTCTGTAACAAGGCCGGGGCAGTACATTATGCGGTTATTGTTAGCCTATTGTGAATCATGATTGTAGCAGGGCTCTTTGAGCACCTGGTCTGTCGTGATAGTATATGAATGACCTCCATAAAGATGTCTGTTGGTTGAGTCATTATAAGAAAATGCATTCAATTAGGGCTAGATTGAATGAGGTTTGCAATGGGGTCGTGTTTTGCCTCCGGGTTCATAGATGTGTGGGTGTTCTGTATACGGTATAGTCTAAATGTGTGTCATATTCATACAATACTCATAGCTATATTGTCATATTTCTGCTTCGGGAATGTTTGTTTCTCAAGCTGGAGGTGGGTATTTTGAATTGGATTTTTTTTTTTTTGCATTGGATTTCTGCACCCAGTCCCCCAGCAGGACTTTCGCAGGACTCGTCTTCTGCGATCGCTTTGTGTTTCCTTTTTATATCTGTCTAAGAGTTAGACCCTTAAAGTAAGACCCTCTTAGGCAGTGATTGAAATTCGTGACCTTGATATTTGCCGCCAGACCTCAGGCTTGGGAGGTAATGAATTTTAAATTGTCTGCCAGCGTCGACGCTTTGAGTGGTCTTTCTGACACAGCTCAAAAAGTCTACAGGCGTGTCAAAATGCGGGAAGCCTTTTGCCGTGCCCGGAGAATCCTCAGACGCTCGGACTGATAACGCAGATAAACCGTTCTAGCCAGAGACTTTTCACCTTTTTTTTTCCCCCCTATTATTTTTTTTCTTTTTCTTTTGAGCTTCCCAGCTGTGTGTAATAGCAGTATTCACACGGAGACATGAATGTCATTATTAATTTCACTGTGACATTTTGCATATCGTTTAAGGAAGGCACTGGTGCCATTAATGCCGCCATTATAAAGTGACAGACCGAGGGGGGGGAAAAAAGAAAAAAGAAACATATAACAATAACAAGGTTGTAGTGTGTACCGTATGTTGTCAGGGCCCAAAAACAAATTGGAAGCACATTTCATAGATGTCGAGTTATTTTTCTTTTATCCGCCCCCCCCCCCCTCCCTTTTTCTTTTCGAAGGCTTGCAGAAAATACAATCAGTTAAAAGCAGGTTTATGATGCTCACTTGTAGCTAGGAGAGTAGCAGTGCTGCAGAGCTGCAGATCCTCTGAGGTTTATTACCGCTGCAGTTTTACATGTATTCATCCCTGGGCTTAGGTGTTATGCCAGAGCAGGAGCTTTAGGCATTAGTGTGTTACGACAGGAGTCTGTGTGCCTGTTTCATGCCCCCCCCCCTCCCTTTTTTTTTTTTTTAACTGGTAACGAGTGACATGCCAGTTTGTCATGTCCTGCAGTTCCTGTCCATCATTGCAGTGTTAAGAATGATATTTTGCTTCACTTCACTGATCCGGATCATTACAAATGTTGTATGATGTCTTTTGGATGTGGAATGTTTTTGGACCGGTGTTGATGCCGGTTTGGCATACACACAGCCGTAGGCATTTGTCAAGGTCACATCATCACTAAACTGATGACAAAAAAATACAAACCAGTGTAGGTGAATTCATTTATGAGCAGCGAGGAGTGTCGAAATGTTCTAAGAAAGGACGTAATGGATGCTTTAGCTATGCGTGTCTGTGCTCTGATTTGCATTGTTGTTGGACACTTGCGAAGGCAGGTATGTTAAAGCAAGCGTTTTGCTGTGGATCATTTTCTGAAAAATGACGTGGCTTTTAAAGGAGAAGGTGTGATCTTCACTGGAGTGAATGCAACGTGACCCACAAGGCTGTTCGACTACCCGCTGATACAGTAGTGGCGCCCCGAGGGATTTAGCCCTGTGCTTCATCTTTACCTGAACAGAGCTAGAGCCGGAGCGATGCAGCAGTGCTTTAGTCTTTTACTCCAGCTTCAGCTCTCTCGCCGCCGTATCTGCACGCTCAGCTCAAACAGCAAAAGTTCTAAAATGTTTATGCTAATACCACCTTCACGCATGCTGAGTTCCTGCCATAACATTCATGGCAAAAAAAAAAAAAAAAAAGATGGTTTGTTCAACATCATGAAATTTTTTTTCTTTTACTGCCACAAAACATTTGCATCGCTGGCATTTGCAGCGCGGTTTAAACAGCATGCAAATCAGTGTTTCTGGGAGCAACGTTGTCATAGTTACATCACGGCTTAGTTTAGTGCAACAGGTTGGTAACGACACTTTTGGATCGGCACAGTAAAAACCCCCTCAGTGTTGAATTAACACCTAAAGTGTTGAACGAATTCTTTACTCTGTGCTTCCTTTAAAGGTCCACTACGTAGGATTTAGGGGGATCTTTAACCGCCTGAGTCCCGGTCTTTTGTTTGGTGTGCATTTTTTATTTCCTTCAGCTATTTGGGATTAGTAGGACCTCAGAAACGTAAAAACCAATGAGTAGTTTAAAAAAAAAAAACTAAGTTAAGCAAAATAACATATTTTGGAGCAGGGAAACCAAAATGTAATGTCTACATATGAATACGTAGGGTCTCAGGAGGATAAGCAGAAATGAAATATAGTATGTAATATTCATAAGTATGTTTTTTTTTTTTTAAGTATATAATCACCTGTAACTATAAATCGTTGTGTTAGCTTAGAGCGAGCCCTTTACGTCTACATAGTGAGCGGGTCCACCTCTACAGATCCAGAATGGACAAACTTTCAGAGAGCGCCTCTAGCAGTGTGTCTCCAGAAGGAAAGGAAGAAAGGAAGACGAGGAAGAAGAAGGAAGAGGAAGAAGAATCAGTGTCTGTTGGTGCCGGCTGACACGTTTCAGAACCCAAATTTTGAAAAATGGAGGATGGTGTTTATTATTAAGGATGGAAAAAGCAAGATAGTCTGAATGTAAGTATTTGAAAGTACGCGACGGGCACCTTACCTTCTAATACGTGCTTGGAAAGGTAGGGGGTAAAAAGGGAGGGGCATTCAGTGTGCAATTTGCAATCAACTGAATCCTACATAGTGGACCTTTAATATTGGAAACCATTTCGAC
>JAOVYU010000035.1:14017069-14032322 GCA_025674565.1 Synodontis membranacea
AGCAGGCTAGCTGTATTTCTGCTCTACTAGAAGAGGCTGTTCATTTTAATATAATTTAATAACTCTAATTCTATTCTATCTTTATTAATACTGCTTTTTATTTTTTTCCCTTGCACTCAGTGAGCGAAGCCACTGGGTAATCAGCTAGTAATGAATCTAAAAATTAAATGCACACGAAGAGCCTCACTGAATCATTCAGTATTTGAGCCTGTAGCAATAATACTGTCAGTATATTTGCACGTTATAGCAGATTTACTTTTGGCCACATGCGAGTAAAATCCACCCACGCTCGAGCCATTTTTGTCCTGATGCACAACGTGATAGTATTGCTCTCTGCATCAAAATACTACCAAGCACGACTTTTTTATTTTTCATTCTCATCGACTCAATGTGGATGTAGAGCACAGCATATATACCCGAGTTGTGTGTTTTCAGTTTTTCGAATGCCTATACACATCTCTAATTCCCACATCTGATTATGTTCAGCTCTTAAACCAACAGAGACGGGTTCTGCTTTGTCCTCCGAATCAGCATCAGGATCATCTTGTCGGTAGGAGCCACCTAGAGCACCCCTCGGTCTTTCCCTGAGCTCTCTTCAGCCCGTGTGTTTAACGCTCTGGGCTTGTCAGGTAGAGCAGAAATACGATCCACACCGTCACAGGGCCAAGTGGTTGAACTTCTGTATAAACATTTCTGGATACAGGTGCAGCTCGTTCCAGCTTGCACTGGTTATTTATAATGCTCGTATGACGGCACTGTATATACATCGGAGCTCATTTAACTCCTGAGTAGTGGCTCTTGTATGACAGTCAGCAAACTCTCCACGTAATGTGTACAGGAGGTCTGTGCACATTAACACCGTAGCTGTCTGCTGCCTGTGTAATGGATAAGCTCAGATCCAGCTGGAGCTCCGTGTTATAATGCTTTTAAAAATAGACATCATCACAAAGCAGCCTTACAGAAATATATCAAGTCCAGTGATAAATTTTAAAGACTCAGACTCTGTTTACAGTAAACCCTCGTTTATCGCGGTTAATCTGTTCCAGACTCTACCGTGATAAGTGAATTTCCATGAAGTAGTATTTCCGCGTAGTTAGAGCATAGAAAACCTGTTTACGACCTTCTAAATACGGTTTTTAACATTATCAGGGCCCTCTAGACATGAAATAACACCCAGTTTTTTCACTGTCTCGATCACCTTTTAAATGAATATACTGTATTTGAAAAAAATGCGATAGAGTGAAGTCGCAAAATTCGAACCGCAAACGACTGTGAATATGTTACACACAATTTGAGCATTTCCATGGAACCCCATGGAATTATTTCATGACATTTTTTTTTTTCAAAATTGTAACGATGTTTTTTGGAGCCATAGGACTTTCTGTGCTTTAAATTTCCACTAAGAGAACACTAATTAGTTCTCCTCACAGATCCTGACTACTTTGAGAAGCGCTGCTGAAAAGCGCTGCTGTTTGTCTCAAACCTTCTCTGACTGTATTGTTCTCATCTTTGCCTTTCTTTAGCAAGATGACGAGCGAGTCATCCAGGAGATCCAGAAGGAAGGTGAAGCTGAACTGAACAAAAAGACCAGTCAGTCAGGTCAGCGTTCGTCACACAAACCCACACCCTCTTCCTTTCAGTGTTTTGTTGTACCTGTCAACTTTTTGCCATACGCGTTGCTTGTTTTTTTTTTTAACCAGCAAAGCCAGAAAAATGAAAAAGTAATTACTCGACATGTCGCTCTCCTTCAGAGTTCGCTGGTAAAAGAGTGGGTCCTCCTCCTGAACCTACCCCTCCGAAGAGGACCCGGGTGGAACAGGCTGTACCCCCCAACGCTGCTCCGCAGGCCGCACGCCCCCCTCTGTTCCTCCCTCAGGTGCTACTGCCCGGCCCCCAGCGGCTCTTCCTGCAGCCCGTCGCTGCTCCGTACGTCCCCCAGCTTCCCAACCTGCCCCCCCTCAACTACAACGTTCCCAACGCCAACTTCGATTTCAATATGCCTATGCACTACGGCCCACCACACCGCTTCTTTAGGCCTCTCTGAGCAGTCTGTGATACTGAGAACTATCAGTCGGACTAAAACGTGTGTACTCTAGTATCTTATAACCTCAGCCCTTTTTCACATCGATTTTTTTTTTTTTTTTTTTTTTAATTAAGTTTCTTTTCAATTAAAAGCCTTTTTTTTTCCTAGTGTGAAAAACTGCAGGGGGAAACGTACTCAGCTTCCTTCTTTCTGTTCCTTTTACCTTATTGTTTGGACAAATCATTGAATGCTCATACACACAGAATAATCTGTCCAGCAGTTTTCAGTTGAATAAAAGTTATTGGGTGCACGTTTTATTTGTAATTTTCTTTTTGTCGTTATAAAACTCTATTGAAGCTGGTTCAGAAAAGGAAGCTTTTTGAACATATCCAGAAATAAAGATACAGCCACTGGTCATTTTTTTAAAGGTGGATTTTTAAGGCTTGTCATTTAGGATGATCAACGTTAAGTGCTTTTTAAACGTTTAAAATGTTTAGACCTCTTGTGAAGAAAAAAAAATCCCTGATTTTTATTTTTTTATTTTTAAAAAAAGTTTTTTTTGCTTCATTGTTTTGATTAAGTTTGGTCCGTGCATCCATTTACGAATCTATATTCAGCCGAAACTGGTAATATGCTAATGGCCACTTTGCTGCAGCTTTTTTCTTTGCCCATCTTTTTTTTTTATATATATAAAAGATCTCTTCCTGCCAAACCTCATTTGAATAATCGATATGAATCTAGTCCTACACTGTCCCTCTTTAGTTTTTGTGAAAATTTTTTTTTTGCATATTTGTCTGAACTTCCTTAATACTGTATTCCAAGGAAGTAACGCCTCCTCTGATTGTTTACTATGTAAGGAATGAAACACGACGGGGCGGGCTGTAGGAAAATGATCAACAGGGTTGATGGTGTGATAAGGCTCGATGCCATCCTAAAGTTTCATATTTTCCAATAACTGTACAACCCGAAGTGTTTTATTCCTCCTATTACTTTTCTTTGTTAACGAATGACGTCATGCTTTTCAGCCAGTGCTGCAAAACAAATTAGTTCCTGTTATCACTTATGTTCTAACAGCTATAAACAATCATTCCCTCACCAGCCTCTATTTTTTTTTTTCTTCCTTAAAGTTAATAAGACCAAAAAAAAAAATAAACCACAGCTTGCCATGTTATTAAGAAAACCATGAAGTCCTCTATCCTGAAGACTTTCCCCTGGTGGAAGACTCACTGACTGTTACGAAACGCTGCCGCTGGAACCGTGCTGTTATATGAAACAAATCAACATCCGACCAATGCGATTTGAGAATTCAACAGTGCCGAGGTACAAAGAGCGGTATATTTAAAGCTGTATCTGTCGGAGTGATGCCACGTCGCGCTGGATATCGCCATGCCCTTCAGTGCGAACACATTACCACTGCTCGAGAGACCTTGCTGATTGTTTTAGATCTGAGCCCTAATGTCAGTGCTTATTTCAGTGTTGTGCAGCCATGTGAGAATGTCCATGATGCTTTGTGTAGCGTGACTCCAGGCTTCCTGTGCCTTCAGTGCGGCTCTAGGCCAACACCGTGCCCCTGCAGAGAACAGTCTCGGTCATTCAGGGCCCAGATAAAGAACGAGCAATGCAGATGACAGGATCTCCTCCCTCCACCACAGGACTTCAGCGCACGGTGTGGTTAAGGATTTTTGCCAGAGCTGCATGCTTCTTTAAGCACGTTACTGAACAGAACCAGGAAGCAGTGTAGTTCTCCATACCGTTCTAGTTCTCTGCAGCACAGCATTTACAGTAGAGAGCTTTCGTAAACGGCCTGTCTAGTGATCGTGACATGCGCTATACGGCCAAATATAGTTCGTGGAGACGTGACCACACCCATATATTTGCTCTCACGAAACTCTTTCCACAAGGTTTCCAGCGAAACGATGCTCCTGGGTACAAAAAGCGAGCTCCTCGAAGACACGGTTTGTGAAGGCTGGACCGGAAGAACTCGAGTGTCCTGCACCAGAGCCCTGACCTCAACCCCACTTAACCCTTTTGGGATAAACTGGAACACTCGACTGCACCACAGACCTCCTCACACAACATCACTGCCTGACCTCACTTAATGCTCTTGTAGCTGATTGAACACAAACCCCACAGTCACACTCCCAACATCTAGGAGGAAAATCTTCCCAGAACAGTGGAGCTTAATATAAGTGCAAATCTGGAATGGGAATGTTTAACAAGCACATATGGGTGTGATGATCGAGAGATACTTTCAGCCATATAGTGAATCGTAATCTAATCTTGGGAGGAAAAAATGCGTACAAACTGGATGTGTACAGTGAGACTCTCTTATTAGAATCTTTTTGTCCGAAACAAGCTTGACACCAAGGTGTCTAAACTGAGGTAGTACTTCAAATGTAATATTTGAATAACGTTTGGTAACGTTTTTATATCTGTGTATTCACAAAAAAATATATAATGAGGAAAAAAAAAATGTGTATGATCTCGTCTGACTTTTATTCGCCAAGCTTGAAAAGTGTTCCTAAACTTTTGCACTATATTGCTTTGATGGAAGAAAATGGTTCTGAATTAATACGATAATGGCTATAGCTATAACAATGTTTCCTTTTTACAGGTTTTTTACATTATATATAAAGTTTAAAAAAAAAAAAGAAGAAGAAGAAAATACAGCATAAGAATTTCCAAAAGGCATCATCAGAAATGTGATTTATTTTATTTTTTTTCATAAAAATATTTTTCTGTGGATCGCAGGTACCTACTGTGAGAAGTACAAAATCAAACAAAATATCAATTCCTTTTTAGCTTTGTTGTGACTTTTTACGTTTGGGGGGAAAACTGATAGTTTTAGCACTACCTGGCATCTTGCTCTGCTTGTTCTGCCTCTATCAGAGTACGTTTATAACCTCATTAATACTCTAATGATTTTCAGCGCCGATGTTTGAGTGACTGAAAGTAACAGAAGGTTGAATGCAAACGTAGTATTTGGGGAAACCTCGGTACACACTGAGACTAACATGATGAAGTTCCTCAGTCTGATTAAGTCAAACCTGGAGCTGGGATTGATCCGGACCATGAGGAGGCTCCGTTTGACACTCTGACTTCCATCTGTTCGCTCGGTCACAAGGTCACGCCTGCAGGTACGGAGGGTCCTGAGCTTGGCAGCTTGCTCCCAGTCTGCCCACTGCCCCGACAATCCTCCTGAAACTGGAGCCATGCCTTTCATCCTGCAAGCTTTTCCCTCTTCCAAGTGATCGCGCCAAAGGTTGTGTGTCTTGGCTTGTAGAAGTGTGTGGTTTATGAGCGCCATTCCTCAGCGTTAAACTCATGTGCCTGTTGTTTTATTAACTCCAGTTTGTGTTTGTATGACTTGGTGCTGATTTGTCTTCATGTACGAGATGTAGGTTTTCTTTTACGGAAGCGTGGAAAGTTGAACATTTCATCGCTGGGCGAACAGTGTGAGGGGAGAACCATTGTGTAACTGCTTTTTTTTTTTTTTTTTTTTTTCCCTTTTATAAACCTTAAAGGTGGTGCTTAACTCTTTTTTTTTTTTTTTTTTTTTTTTTTTTTTTTCTTTTTAACTCTTCCTATTGCACTCTTCTGCGTAGCCTAAGTCTACTGTTTTCACCTAGTGTATTGTTTTATGTGACATACTGTTTCAGAGTCTCTTACATACACACACAGTCTCTTTCCTGCACCAGCACACATGGCCAATGTGACTCTATTTGTGGCCATCATATGCTCTCCTAATGATGCTTTGGCAAGATAGAGCTAATGTCTTTTACGCAGACGTCTGCCTACTCTGAACTGTTATAGTCCAAACACTAAGGGTTATAAGAGGCTTCTGGTCCACCATCGCGGCCCCTAAAGGGGGTGGTCAGATGTAGCATGAAGCCCTTTGATTAACTTCCTTGGGGTCAGACATGTGATCAGTGCAGCTGCTGCCCATTTCTTATGTGTTCATTAGAGTCCTTTGACCCAGAAGCACTGTGAAGAGGACAATGTCAACACTCGGTGTCGATGTGTACACACATGCTGCTGTTTTCATCCCATGCAGTGCAGAACACCAGGCTTTCGGGACTTGCCACGTTTAAAACTTTTCTTTTCTTTTCCCCTCTGTGTTGCTATTTTGAATTCTTTCTTGGGGTGCGTTGCAGCATTGTGTTATTCTTTGGGATTTTTTTTAATGTCCGGCTTTTTTTTCATTCTTGCAGCATAATGGGATCGTTTTGGGAACCTGCTGATAACCTTTCAGATAGTTTTTGAGTCCTTTGAGTTCACAGCGGCTTATCAACATTCCTCCCTTCCTGTTTGACTTCACTGGATTTTTTTTTTTTCTTTCTTTCCTATCCCCCTAGTAGCACAATATAACCTATATGCTACACTTCCTTGCTTTAGTTAGATCATGCAGATCTAATGCCAAAGAATACAGCACACATCTGAACTCCATCTGTACTCTGATTTACAGTAATTAAAGACCAGTAAACTTGCATCAGACAGAGTGTAGTGAAGTCAGGATCAGCCTCGGACGTTCATTTTAGTCTCCAGATTCTGCCTGGATCTGATTTAGGTAATTACTGCGAGATGTCTGGTTCCAACCACCAACCACCCCCCCCCCTCTTCTTCTTAGAATGCTAGCTCCTGAATCTGCCTCCCTTTCAATACACACACCAACCTCTTCAACTGACACTCTCTTGGTATCCATGGAAACCTTATTCTATGATGGCAGCCTGCCTGAAGATTATTTAACTCTTTCATGGGTTTTCACTCTTTTTTTTTTCCAGGAGCTGCTCAACCTAGGCACTGTCCGGCTTTATTGGGACCACGTACATTATTGTAACATGATTTGAGCCATTTAATTATAAACATTCATGAATGTCTGCATAAAAGTAACTCGTGGACTGTTTTTGCCTAAATCAGTTTCCTTTAAGCACTCCGTCACTAATGTACAGAGCACATGTCGTATGGAGCATGGACCACTGGGAGCTCTGATAATTAACCTTGCTGACATCTCCAAGCCTGTTTTTGGCCTCAATGCGTAGTAAAGCAGATTAAAGGCCCGCTCTGGTGGGTGTTTCTTTATTGGGTTAGGCGTCTCCCTGGTGGAGGAGGGGAAGGGGCCGCGTGGATAGTAACGTCTCAGAGTTTAACCGAGTTATTCCAAACAGCTCTAAAGCTTCAGAAAGTCAGTATTGACTTATCTTCGGTCACTTGAAATGATTATTGTCGTGTACGTATTTGTATGTCTATGATTAATTGGTCATATATTTTTGAATCCCTCATCCAATGTGATGGATGAGCTTGCAAACCACAAGCCAACCACCGCTCCCGTAATGCTTCACACAAAGGCCTCATTGATGAGCAGAACAGTGGGCAGAGATGGCCAAAACGCTCAAAAAAGCAAATCTCAGTCCTGTGGAAAACACTCCCCTCTCACTGCCCCTGAGCATCAGGGGATAGATTTCCAAAATAAACTCAGGAAGGTCCAGTCATACATCAGTGAATATAGAGGTAGTTCAAGAACAGCTGTCGGACCTAAGCTACCACGAGCTCCAGTCCACATTCTACACGCAAATAAATAAACAGTTCCTAATGGGTTCTTTAAATGGTCAATGGTTCTACTTTCCTACCCCGAAGTGCAGATTTTTCACCATTTCGTGAGTTTTATCTCTGGAACTTTGTGCATGTAATCAGAACAAACGACAAATCCACAGGCAGCATTTCATAATCCAGTTTATAATTTTTTTTTTTTTGTACCCTTGGCACATGAAGAAAAGCAACAGTAATATCAAAACAATATAAAAAAAAAAAAGAAAGAAAGAAAGAAAGAAGTCAGTAAAGTTTTACAAAGTATAGACGTGGAATGTTGTGTTTTTTCCAGTATGACCATAAGGCACAGTCATTACCACTCCCTTGTATGCATGTATGATCTCAGTAATCACAAACCCTCCTGTAAGGGTAGATTCTTTGTTTTCTATACTAATTTATCCTACATTACTAGTTTTGATCAATCAAACGTACGTGTATGGAGTTGCACCATTCTGATGGCCCTTCGATTAGAAAGTGCCAACAAAACGTAAGCAGATGATTTGCCTACTGCGTAGCCCGTTAATAAGAGCATCATCGGTAAGAAACGACAGCAGGTTTTACCGTAATACGAGTTAATAATCGCAGAAATTACCCGGCACCCAAATAACGTAATGTTCAAATCAGGAGGCTTGTGTCAAGTCTCACCCCTAATTTGTTAGTGGTGCTATCTCTAGTTATAATTTATAATAAAACATTTGATAGGAGATATATATCTATATATATATATATATATAAATATATTTGTGTTTTGTGTAGGTGTTTATTCCTAAGCTTTATTCTTTCAAATTTGTGGATAAAAGGTTTATGATAATGTCTGCGCCTTTTAAATGAGAACATAACCGAACAGTTGTGTTATTTTTCCAGTTTTAAGAGTTTCGCGGTTTCCAGGTTAACCCAGTGCTGGTTCCAGTGGTTCAGTGAACACAGACCTTTCCGTTTTGACCCATCAACGTAGGTCCTTAGATTTACCATAAATATAGGTGTTGAACCTGCAACAACATACTGGATCGAACAGATCAGACACATCGGCCTCGTATCTAAACAAAACACTAACGAACAATTGACCCTTCAGGTGCAGTAATTCACTTGACACTTTTCCGTCCTATAATCGGTATTAGGATGCATAACCAGAGTTGAGATTAAGGGCCCTATTAGGCCTCTCTTCACAGTTTTCTTTTGCGGGGAAATGAAATGTAATGGCACAAGCAAAACATCCAATACACACTGTATTACACACAACTGCGTACTTCAAAAAAAAAACCAAAAAAAAAAAAAATACCTAAATCGAACAGGTCAGCGTCGTCTTCAGTGCCAAGAACAGGACATTCCAGTGGTTAAAGGACACACTTTATAACTGTGCATGGCAGGACAGTCATACATCAACATTCACACAACTACCAATAAATATTGCCTTTAGTCTTCTGGTCAATGGGCTTCTAACACCAGGCAATATTCTAGAGAAGGGTAACGACCAAGAAGTGAATCCTCACAGGGTCTGACAAGGCGTCGGTAAACACGACGTTCTCCTAAAACACAACGACATATTGAAAGAGAAAGGCTCTTACAGAACTGTGCAAAGACAAGGAAAGGGACCGCATAAAATCCCACCCGACATCGGTCTCTGAGGAGATCCAGCAAACCTATGAGAGCACTGGGTAAACACTTCTCCTCAGACCCTGCATCAATTTTAATTCCAGTCGAATCGTTTAACAAACCACAAGACGTATTACCACAGTATATGAAATTCGAGGACCAGATTAAGCCCCTAGAAATTTAGCACTGACGTACGCCGAGTTTTGGCCTATGAAACCTGCAGGACGCTGCTAGAATTCCGTGGCACCAGAATGCTGGAGTACGAATATGCTCATTTTAAAGACAGTCTTCATCATTGGAGTCTATTTAAACCACCAAAACCACTTAGACCTTCATTTTACTCTCCTACCCACTTGTGCTCGTGATGGAAAAAATAATATGTAGAAAGAAAAAATAATAATAAAAATAATAATAATAATAATAATAATAAAAAAAGATAATGGTGGTCACTTGAGGGCTTCTAATACTCCCATACAGTGGAGCTGTCCAGGTCATCGGCATTAGCCTTCAGAACACCAGCATGGTCTCCTTTCAGGTACTTTCCTTCATTCGACTTGATGGCCACCTTGTTGTAGTCGCAGAACTCCAGGAAGAAATCGACTGGGGTATCACTGCTGCTCACCACCGAAGACTCACTCCCTACCATCCAGTATTTCCCAGTGGAATCTGATCGGAGACAGAGGTCATCAGAAGACTTATTTTTTCACATTGTATTCATGTGTTACAGATTTTTTTTTTTTTTTTTTTTTACAGAGAATCCCCATTGCTCCAGTCATGTGTACCAAATGGAGAACCCTAACTCACCTTGGAGACTGTAGGCTCCATTATTGAACTCCAGTCCAAAGACATCGTAAGAGGATCGGTTGGAGTCCAGAGTCCCGGTGACCTTCCTGCACCCGATGAAGCCGTGCTCTCCCCTCAGCACGATGATGGGCCTGTTGATCAGCTTCATCAGGAACTCCTCAGACTCTCCTACACGGAAAAAGGTACGTGAACATGGTAAATATGGTTACGCTGGACAGCCGTCTAGTCATTTCAGACCAGTTGCATCAGTGAGGACTGATTCTAAAAGAGGATTACCATTTAGAAAACGTCTTGAACTTAAATTCCATTCTGAAACTAACATGAAAATGTTCTTATGCGTACAAACACTAAAGAAGTCGTGCTTATGCACAAACATTTCCTGGTGGAGGACTTTTAGTAAGGCCAGTTTGGAGGGAGGGATTAATGGAGGGAGGGATGGAAGGAGAATAATTAAGAAAAGAAGGAAGCAGATGAAGACAGTAGAATGGCGGAAGTTAGAAGGGAAGAAGAGGAAGGAAGGAAGAAGAGAAGGAAGGGAGTATGAACTTGCTAGGTTAGAAAATTTCACTTGCCATTTTAACAGCAAATTGACATCAGTAAGCGCGCACGGCTAAATCAATTTGTGAGTCGTAACCAGACCACAGGATTTCGGAACATTTTTGTGAACATGGCTCTTTAATAATTCACTTCTATGAACTTTTAGAAAACAAACTCGTCCATATTTTGACTTCTTTTACGTTTTTTTTTTTTTTTTTTTTAAATGGTTCTTTAGACAGTTTAGCAACACCGCTGAGAACTCACCTGCAGAATCAATGCTGGCAGCGAGCTGCCCGTTCTTTTTGGCGGCCACGTATTTTCCATTGGAGGCACGGAGGGTAATTTTCTTGCCTCGATATTCGATATCGAAATAGCAGTTGGCAGTCCTGATTGCAAGGAAAGTGATAGACAAATTAAGAAAGCGCATCATCATCCAGAGAAAATCAGCCACCTCTTCTCCTGCCAAACAAAAGCTGACCAATTCAAACACTGCTGTGTGCGGAGTTAATGAGAACAGAGCCGAAGGAGCAGTGGCTAGACCTTCTCCTCGGCATGAACCATTCTTACACCCCAGCTAAACTTCACAGACCCCTGACCATACACTCTCTGTACAAGGGTATAGAAATAGAACATGTTCATATAGATTCATGCTACATAACGGTGGAGGTTTTCAATGTTCTAAAAACACAAGATTTCCCTTGAGTGAAGGACATCGTTTCTCTAAAACGATCTGCCCAGTAGTACGGCCTCTCTAATGTTTACTTAGCCTTCAGCATGAACAGAATGCCATTTATATTAGTCACATTGACCGATGCCATTAACTATTGGACCAAAAAAAAAAAAACCTTACTTGGTAGAAGCGGTACACTGCAGTCCACCATTAGCAGTGAGTGTCCAGTATTTTCCACTGCAGGTCCTGAAAGCACACTTCTTTGTATCTTTACTGATTTCCATCTGAAAGGTCTCTTGGTCGCTCTCTTCATCCTGGTTGGCGGACAGGTCCATGCCTGAAAGAGGGACGAGCAGAACACTGTAATTCTCATTATCAGGATAATCAGGAGTCTTGTCTTCTGATCAGCAGGAGGCAGAAAATGGGTCTTTGGTCTGGTCATCACATTTAAATGAAAGCAGAATGTGTTTGACTCTGAGATTAGCGAAGACTTCCTGTCAGGCTCGACCTGTTATTTACACTTGATATTTCAGCAACATGTTTGTTTTACTCCCGAACACACAGACGTGCATACACGCAAAAGAAAGTTAATCTTCTCTGGAATTGCCGCCGATCACGTCTCCCACTGAGCGTCTTGGCAGTTGGGCTGTGACTCAGTCTACCAGAATGCATCCGGTTTACAAAGGCCAAGAAAAAGCAGACCCAAAAAAAAAAACCCCCAGAAAAGCTGACTTCTTCTAAATTGGTCCAGCGCAATTCTGAACAAAACAGCTACACAATGAGTCTCGCAGTCTTTGCAGAACCCCCACACAAAGATGAGCCGATGGGATTCTTTTGGCTAAACAGCAGAAATCATTGATTTAAGACTGATTCAGGATACTTTATACTTGTTTTCAAGACTAGCTCTTCTTTAATAACTGTGCCTTTAACGTCTACCTATGCAATGCTTAAGTTGTACTGCACAGATGCCTGGCCTCTGGAAAGAAAGATTGAATTTCCACTGAAATATGCAAGCCTGAGCGAAAATAAATGACCACGATGAGAACCACATGGTTGAGAGTGGAAAAATCTTTACCGAGAACCCTGCTTTAAAACCAGGACTTACCAAAGGGAATATGATCATCATTTTTTAGAGACCCAAGCAGCCAACTTCCTCTGCAGCAATTTTTATAAGCCACTGACTGATTTATCCCTACCCCCAACACACACACACACACACACACACACACACACACACACCCGCACACAGATGCCCAGTTGATCCATCCACACCATGGCAACTGGAGCAGGGGAGCGAGGCTGCTATTCAATCAGATCTCAAAGGGATGGCTTCAGATACCACTTAGACATTTGCCATTTGCTGTTACACAATAGGAAGGAATGTTGGTACAAAAATGTTATTTAGGCAGGGAGGGGCTATTGGGAACACATTCACAGGTCTTTTAAAAAAAAAAAAAAAAAAAAAAAAACACTCAGCTGAACATTTGTCTTGTCAGCAGTGTGAACGGTGCTGCAGATGTTATCAATATGGGAGAACAAAAGCAGGCAGGAAATCATTTCCGTATTCGTGGTGGATCGGCACGCTGATCCGCACAGCACCACAAGAGAAGAGAAGAACAGCAGGACACGGGGCAGGGAGATCTCCTAATCGCTTAGGAGAGAGATGAGCTAAATGACAGATAGCTTAAGCAAGTCAGAGTTCTTGTATGAAGCACGGCTGCTCTTCCAGGCAGGCGCCATTGTCCTGACGAACACGGCTGCCTACGAGGTCGAGCAGCTGGGGTGCACAGGCAGCCAAGGCCAGATCACACTGCCTTTGTTCTCTCTCGAATCCACCACACCACCCTCCACATGCCAAAGGAAGAAAATCTCAGCCTCCTCCAAACACAAATCTGCAGATGGCAAACAAAGAACGGACTGAAACCTCATTGAACATGACGACTGGACAACTTTAAGCACACTTGACGCGCTTAATTATTATAGCAAGGATCACATTAGACTGATCCGACAAGAGCAAGCATGCAGATGACTTTCTGCAAATTCAAGCCAGATGCTTATGGCAATAAACCTCTCAAGCGTGAACAAGCACAACGCACGCCACAGCAGTGCCTCACATCACCAGCATAAAAGAACCCGAGACCTCTGAGAAACAAAGGCGACCTCTGCCATTCTGTCATGCGGAGGCCACGTGTATTAGGCTTGCTTTTAGCTCAGGCCTACCACCATGCCACCAACATCAACCAGGCCTGAGACCAGAAATCTAGGTCCTGACATAGTGCACCGCGTCTTGCACCCACCAATAACCCTTACAGCCCTGTTCATCATCCCGCTGATGTGGAGGAGGAGGAGGAGGAGGGGCCGGGTCATCACATCCAAACATTATGACATCTCTTCACATTTCAGCAAGGCTTCAACACAATCGAATCCATTACTTCAGCCTCCATCCAGCCGACCTATTCCTCCGAGTGGACTGTAATGGCTGCTTTCGCTCCCGATTTAATTACCACAAACTGGATCCTCCACAACGCAGCAGTCGTGGAATTCCGTGAGAAACCTGGTCATGCCGTAGCGCTGACGCTGGCCAGCAGATTATTCTCAGGCTCGGATCCTCTGCCTGCCATCTCAACATTCACAGGCAGGCTGAGGAAGAGGGGAGAAGAGAGGAAATACAAAATGGATGCTGCTATGCAGCGGTCCAGCCCATGGCTAAAAAAGAGCAAAAGGGAACATGTTCAGCACTCAAAGGTTGCATTTTCAAACATCTATGGACGCAAGCATTACAAATGAACCCCACAAGCTGCAGTTTTTCCTTTTCTTTGGCAGAGGCACGCATTAGTTTTGGCCATTGCCACACAGGGACCACAAGCCATGGAATCTAGGATCTATAATTAAGACTAGAAAGATATATAATCATAAAGGATTCAGGAGGAGATGTCTACTCAGTCTTTCACTTGTAGAAGTTAAAGCTGGCTAATAATAGAACGTGGTTACTGCTGAATCACATATTCTGGATGGTGTGTGTTCTTACAGGGAACTAACTGGGAACTAAATGAACCAGACCCTGATGGGGGAGAAAAAAGAAAAAAAAAAAAGCACCATCCTACCCTACCTTGCCTGGTGGACACGTTCCTGTCGTTAGCAGCGGTGAGCACTACTTGAGGGTGGTTCTGCTCCAGGACGAACAGCTCGTCTTTGCCCACTTTGGTGCTCTTGCCGGACTTCATGGTGCCACTGGGTCCGGACGGGGCCAGGTACTTCCCCACTCCGTCCCGGAACGCTATCTTGCCGGAGCGGAACTCCAGCGTGTATCCGGTGCTCTTGTCGGGCTTCTGCGCCAGCGTGCCATCGCTTTTGAGGAACCGGTTGTCCGAGGTCTGCAGGTGATACTTCTGCTCGTGGAAGACCAGTGTGATGAGCGAGTCTACGCCCCACGGCACGTCGCGGTCGATGGCCACCTCGTCGTCCTTTGCGCTCAGGTGCGCGTATCTCTTGCGCGTCACGCTGAACAGGTTGACCTGCGGGTGCATGGCGATGTGCACGCTCCATTTCTCCGCGTGGCCCACGCTCTGCGCGAAGCAGGTGATGCGGTCCTCGGTGCCGCCCAGGTAGCGCCGGTGCGGCTCGGACTGGAGAGACCAGCGGCCGTCGTCGTGCGCCGTCACCACGAAGCGGCAGTCGTCGCCCGGCGCCTCGGCGTCTCCGGTCACGTTGCCGTCCTTGTCGGCGGCGATGTAGCGGCCCAGGTGGCTCTTCAGGAAGAACGCGTTGGAGTCCTCACCGTCCTGCTCCAGCGTCCAGATCTGCTTCTTCTTCATGCTCGTGGCTGACGCGTTGATCTTGAAGCCGAACGTCTCGGCGGTGAGATATTTGTTGCCGCAGTTGATGAGTCCGAACTGGATGGTCAGCATGTCGCTGGTTCCGTTAGACGTCATGGTGGCTTGCAGGTTGAGGACAGCTTTGTCTACTGCACTGGAGAGGTGTGCTTGTGGTGGTGGTGGTGGTGGTGCTGCAGCAGTGATGCCCGTGTGTGTGTGTGTGTG
>JAOVYU010000035.1:14037060-14051581 GCA_025674565.1 Synodontis membranacea
GTGTGTGTGTGTGTAGGATGTCGTGCAATACTGTAGACTGGGAGTTTTCCCACCACATACCCTGACCAGGATAATATGATTATTGAAGACGAATGAATAAGTTCAGAAGTGCAGCTGCTGATTATTCAGAAAAGAGAAGTGAAATACTTACTTTTGGAGGCTGTGTATTTTGTTGCGTGCTGATTTTTTTTTAGTAGTTTATTTTAGGACTCAGCAATGTGATGTTAGATTAACGGTGTTAAAAAGCTAGATAATATCATGGCCGACAAAGAGAAAAAGTGTATTGCGTGTCAATAGAAGCAGCACTAGTCAAACTCGAAGACTTTTTACCGTTTTGATTAATCGGTTGTTTTTCCGAATTATAAAGGGGTCATCTCACCCTCCCCAGAAGCCTCTGCGCTAAGTGGCGAGTCGCCATTTTTAATGCCAGCAGTATTCTGCTGTGATCCATTTGAAGAAATATCCACAACAATGTGGCGACTTCATACATCGTACCGTGAAACGGAAGATATTTGAAGATATTTTATCAAAGTAGTTGCGTTTGAAGTTCTTTCGACCAGATTCATTTTGGTTTAACGGATCGGAACCGGCAAGCTTCCTCCATGACGATGTCTTAAAGTTTAATTAGCAAAAGTTTTTTGTAAAGGCTCAGTATTCAGCTGGGTGTGCGTGCTCAGAGAGTGCTGGCAGAGTTGGAAAGTTCAAGGGTCAATAGCGGTCATGTGCTTTCAAAAGTCAGTGGCCGGTATGCATACAAAAACAACAAACTGACACCTTTAATGTCATTAAACCCTTAGCAAGGTAAGGTAATTGATACAAATTATATTGACCTGAGTTTTCCTGAGAGAAAGGTGTTGTTCTGTAAGTATAAAAAGTTAGAAGAGTAGTAAGATTTTTTTTTTATTTTTAAATAAATAAAATAAAATAAAAATTGTACTATGGATTTGAGCTCTCTGTATACAGTAGCTTTAAGTCACGAAAGGATGCATGCATGCAAATGATGCTTTCGTGTGATGCAGATACGATCTCTGATTTTGAATATCTTGTAAAAATAGAGGGAAATAAATAGATACACATTTCACCTTCTTTCAGTGTTGGTGCAACATTTTCTTCTAATAACAATCTATCTGCGTGTTGTTCTGAATTTCCCTGCCTAAATAATTAGAACATATCAAAATCCTTCATTATGATACACTCATGGAGTAACTGATGCCCCCCCCCCCATCTCAGCGCTGGAGGACTCAGAGAGATCTTTGTTCACATGATAAAGCCACTGCAGTTACCATGGCGACAGAGCTCCAGATCTGCTCTTCTGAAAAACAAGACTCATCTGAGTATAGCCGTGAGCATACAAGCAACAGTGCCACCAGATTTCTTCATATTCTTAGCTTCACAGTGGCCGTACCTCATATTTAAGTGACACATGCGCTACAACACGCTTACGGATCAGACTCAAGAATAATCATTTAATAATTCAATAGGATGTGAGAAGTGCTGTTTTAAGCCTTGCCTAAATAAACATGGCGTGCAAAGCAAAGCAAGCTCATTAGGCGTAGCGACTGAGGCTGATGTCCCGAGGAGTGTTGTCCCTGTTACAGATGTGTCGGTGTGAACAGAGGGACAGCCTCTGGATCACCCAGCGTGCATTTATTTAACGGCATGCAGCCAAAACTGAGATATCCCTTCAGTTTCCTTTTAACTCTACGCCTGTCCTTTGTGTGCTGTGTACAGTATTTGTCTTCCTTTCTCCACCCTCGTCTCTTCCTCCGTCCGTCTGAGTGTTAGCTTTGGCAACACCGTGGAGGAGGTGTGATGTCCTGCATATCGATGCTGTGCTGCAGCACTGCGTCAGGTGAGACTTGCCAACTCCTTCTGAACAGACAGAGGAATCAATCGCCCTCACGTGCTTTAACCACCGAGCCAATCAGACAACCAGCCCCCGCCTCTTCTCACCCCCCCCCCCCCCGACTAGGATGAGCCAGCATGCGGCTGTGAGCCGTTAGATTACGCTCGCTCTTTGTGTGCACTCTGAACACATTTTATTTACCACCCAAACATCAGCCGGTTTAACAGTCTACACAGAGGCGGTGTTGCTGTCATCCTGTATGTTTTTATTATTTATATGAATTTGTATTACATACACTGCTTAAAACAATTCTGATGTTTTTTTTTTGCATGATTCATATCCTCCTGCAAGCATTACATCCTTTGGCCAGACCTAAATCTCTGATAACATGGCACCGGGTAGTTTTCCATGGATGTGCTGCCGAATAAAAAAAAGCCTCTGTCTGGAATTGTCAGTTCTGATGTTGTGCTAACTCGCCCTCGAGGGCTGACACAGCAGAGACTGCAGTGTCGTGCGCACCAGAGCACGCTGCCAGAAGTTCACTGACCTGAATGCATTTCTCTGAATCATTCAGCTTTGTCACCTCTTCTCTCTGCCAGCAAACAGTCATGCAGGTTCCAACACCCAGTCTGATACAGCTTCTTCTCCTAAGCGTGTTCACACTGACTGAATGACCTTCATACACTACCGTGTGCTGCTCTTCATGGGTCATGTGCTGTTGTGCCAGAGGTCTACAAAGTACACATCTGCATTTCACGAGTCAAAAAGATACTGCTGGTCAATTATTGCTCCAATACAAGTGAAAAGTTTTTACTTGACTTTTTAAATTTTTATTTCTAATGTTAGCGCATTGTTTACTGACAAGATTAAAAAATATGTTTCTGAAAAGACTTTAGTCACTAACATTAACTCTGCATTTTTGAAAATTGTGAAATATGTTTGTGCATGGTAAACAGAGCCAACTTTTAAAATGATACAAAACTTTCTTCATATCAAAAATCTCAAACATGGAAACACAAACATGGCCATGGGTGCTCCGGCAAGGAATTGTCATTTTTATCAGGAAACAAAACTCAAACTTTATTACAAGATAAAAACTTTTCAGTGATCCTGCCAAGAGGCCTATAGAAACATTAAAGTTGCTGCAGGAAAGTCTGGCAAATACTGGTCACTATCTGCATGTGACAACAATCTCTCATATTCTTTATACATCTGGGTGAAAGGATAGGGTGTCTAGATGACACGTGAAAAAAATCATCCAAGCACACCTAAATCATCTCGAATCACGTTGCAAAATGCGTTATCACCAGAGAAGACCAAGGTAGAACTTCTCAGGGATAACTCTAACAGAAACTTGCATGTTTGCTGTGAATCCAAGAGAGCTGTTCACCCAAAGAACACCATACCCAGAGTGAAGCACGTAGGGTGGTGGCGGCATCATTCTAGGAGACTGATTCTCTGAGGCTCTAGTTGAAATAGATGGAGTCATGGATCGCTCAGAATAGCAATCTATTGTCTAAGGCACAAATCCAAGTAAACAAAGGACTTTCTTCAGAAGATGAACATTAATTTGTTGGAAAGGCCCAGTCAGGCCCTAGATCTAAATCCTAATTAAAACCATTGGGGTGGCTTTCAGAGGTGCACGGGAGAGGATCTCCCAATGTGACAATTGTAAATCACCCCCACCCACCACCTTAAATTTATGTACTTGCTTTTCATTTGAATTTTGTTGGTTGGATTTTAACAGGGGTGTGTAGACTTTTTTTTGTATCTAGACAACGCTCAGGGGCCTCATCATGCAGGAACAAGTTTGGGCCCCTTAGTTCCAGTGAAGGGGAAATTGTAATGCTGCGGCATACAAAGACATCCTAAACAACTGTGTGCTTCCAAACTTGTGGCGCACAAACTTTTGGCCATTAGTGTTTGTGTCGCTGCTTTTTGTTTCTTTGCACAGAGCACGAAGTACAGAAAGCCGATCAAATCAAGTCAAGTGAATTTTATCGACCTTTCTCCATTATAGCCTGTGTACATTGTTTCTAAAGAACAATAGTGAAGCACACAATACAACAACATGGCACACAGGACTACATGAAGTTGTGTGCAAAGCCTTGCAGTTATATATTCACAGCAGCATGAACCACGAGGTCACTCTCAAACTCCATCTTTAATTGTAAAATCAGTCGAAATAGAAAAACACAAAATACAGCTACTAACCCATTACTAGAAACTAATAAATCTCTTGACTGGTTACTATAATAATCTTTCAATACCTTTGTATTGAATTGGCATGAAGAATCAGACCTCTTTTGTACACTTTTCTACCCACAACCTTCTGAATCTTAAAGGTTGTAGTGTGATACTATGTACACACACTTAAATGCACCAATTTCCAACTGGAAAACAAACGTCTGGTCACGATGAACTTTTTTTTTTTTTGCCTTTTTTTTTTCTGGAGCATGATAGAGTCACTGAAATTAAAAAAAAAAAAAAAAAAAAAAAAGACAGAAGTGTCCTGTATTTATATTTTAATAAAGAGATTGTTTTAAGCAAGCAGTGGTTAGTAAATACAGGAAACCACAGGAAAAAAAGTTCTGTAGCTAGTCATCTGTTGTTTCAGAAGCAGACAGGATCTCGCAGGTAGCCTCTTTCAGAGAAAAAAACCCCGCTATGTCTATTAATGAAACGAGCAAGACTCACACGGAACATAGGGCACTGGCACTTTTAGCTCGACACCTTAACCACCGAGCCACCACCAAACAAGAGTGTGATCTAGCAGACAGCAAAATAACACACTCCACCAAATCCATTTTTGATTTTCTAGCTGAACAGGATTAAAGTGAAATTTACACAGATGTGTCTTTATCCCTCTTGGGCAAAGCACTGCATTCAACCCATCGCCTAGTCTAGTGACCTGATCGATTATTAACATGAGGTCATGAAACTGCCTGAGCTTTAAAGACCCAAATTTTAAAAATACCAGGGATTGGAACAATGGATCTTAGTCATGGAAAACAGACAGGAAGTTAGTACTGGATTAGATTTGTACTAAGAGCAGCCGCATATTTCCATCATATGACATACTGCAAAGTTGTTGGATAAACAGTTACTGAATGCATACACAGTGAAGTTTAGTATCTGGATGTTACAGAGGTATGTGAATGTGTCTGAGAAGTCACCTCAACAAATGCTCAAATTGGACTTTGCAACACTCCCGTATACCTTCAGTCTTCTTATTGTTAGTTAGTCTCGGATCTGAAATAAAAGAGTTTCATATCAGGAGACTTATGAGAGCCCTATGGATCAAGACTTTTGGGAAATCCTCTATACAAGTCCAGATGACACACTTCTGTGTTCTAACCCTAACCAACAAACTGTCCATTAACATTGTAAATTTGGTTTTAAAAAAGGGGCAAAGGAACACTTTAACGGCATCGATGCAACAATTAAATTCGAACTTTTGTAAACTGGCAAATGAGCCTTCTGTTTAAAAATTCATGATCACCATATCATGAAAGATATAAGGGGGAAAAAAACACCTATGAAAGGTGCTGAAAGTCATTTTTAATTATTGTAAATTTCATTAGGACATTGAACCTTATCACAATCTGTTGAATAGTGAGGGGTGTTTATACAGGCAGTTCTTAAACACTGTTACTAACACTCTTTAATGGCTTCACCAGATGCTGAGGAGGTGAAAATTGATCGTTCATTCTGGCACAGGATGTGAGTTAAGGAGGGGGACTTGCATCAACACACACACACACACACACACGCACACACACACACACACACACACACACTCAATCCTTATGTGAATCCAGACACACAGTAAGTGTTGATATGTTTGAAACTTCATAGTGATGTGTACAAAGAGATGAAGAATTTTACACAGAGGGGGTTACCACTGTGTAAACCCTTTTTCAGGGCGTTCTCTCTCTCTCTCTCTCTCTCTCTCTCTCTCTCTCTCTCTCTTCCTTCTACTTTGCAAAAAGCCTGGAATCACTGGGGAGTCTAGGCAGTGGAAACTCTCCCCACCCCTCCAGCAGCTGGGGTGAGAGGTCACAGGATTGTGTTTTTTTTTTTTTTTCTTTTTTCTTTTAGGGGCCGCATGGTGGCCAGGGAGCATTCGCCCTACCCTCCTCCCTGTCCGCCTTTGTCATGCCAGCAGGAAATAGCGTTCATTCTGGTTGAGCCAAAAGCAGCAAAGCCAGCAGCCAGAGCAAGCTTCTCTAAGGGGAGATGTGGGGAATGCTGTCCTGCATAATCCATCAGCCGTGCATCAGCAACAGCAACAGCAACAGCGCAGTTTCCCTCCGCCCTTCACAGTCCATCCTCGACTCAACCCACAAAATTCCAGAGTTTTTGCACATAATGCAAGTCAGGAGTGACGAATAAGTGCTGGGGCTACCCTGGGTATAATGCAGGGGCTGCATCAGGTTCCAGTTGCGGTGTGAGTGACGGTCAGTGTGGATTTAGCAGGCAGCACGGTGTCCCGATTTAAACGATTAAAATGTTCGTGTGCCATGTTTACAGTCAGATTGATTTTTGGCCCAGATAGTTAGACTTGCAGCTTAGATTGCTGTCTAATAAACACTGTTGTATGTCATGCATGAAGACAGCAGCAGCAAAAGGATTGTACACGTTGGTGTTCGAAAAACGTTTCACTTTAAATGCAGTCCAGCTGATAACCAGTGCGAAAACAACATAAGACCATGTGCATGTATAGGAAGGAACAATTAAAACAGTATGAACAGTATATCACTATATGATAGAAGCTTAGATCATAAATAATATGGGCAGATGAGTGCAAGTATACAAATGAATACAGCACAAAATTATAAATGCGAATAATTTAAATTATATATATCTATATCTATCTATCTATCTATCTATCTATATATATATATATTTGTAAATATCAAGTGTCCAAATTTTTACTCTAGCATTACAGCGTATTCTCCAAGCACTGCGATTACGTAGATTAATCAGCCAGGGCAGGCAGATGTAGGTCATTCAGACATACCAGGCGAGCAGGAAGGTTAGGAATACACTAGTCATGATGCTAAATGTCTCAAGAGAGCATGATCACTGTAGCGTGCACAACAACCAGTCTACAACTATATTAAGCTCCACTTGGTGTATGCTACAAAAGTTTTCATTTCAAGATCAAGCATTTCATAAAATCACTTTAGTAGCTCTACAGAGTACTGAAATAATATGTGGCGGAGAGGCTCTTCATGAAATAGAGCTTCAATTACCTCAATTTCTAACGCAGCAGATATTAAATATAGGCGGCAAGAGAATATGAATCGAATTTCTACATGTTCACCATCACTATTCTGTAACATACTGTGGTTAGTGTTATCAGCTAATGTAACGTAATATAATGTAATGAAAACTTTACTTCTAGAAATGAAATTTAAATGCTTAAAGTTTTGTACAGATTTAGCACAAACAAAACAAAAACAAGACAACCCTATAAACAGTAACAATATAATACAACCAACAAGGACTGAAATAATAAAATTATTCCTATCAAAAGTCAGAACTAAAAAGAAGCCAGTCTATAAAAATAGGCTTTTAATCGTGATTTGAAAAGAGAGGTTGATTTGAGGACCTGATCACTAATGGAAGAGTATTCCTGAGATGAGGAATACAGTGAAAAAGCATGGCCACCTTTCCAGTTTTGCCAGGCTGGCGGTACAGAAAGTAAAACTTTGTCGGGTGATCTCAGCTGTATGGGCACACAATGGTAGGCAAAACTTTGAACCGGTTCATATATTGAACTGGGAGCCAGTACAATGAGGTGTCACATGATCCCGTGTTTTGTTTTTTTTTTGACTTAATGACTCTATGAGCTTAAGCAGCATCATTATGTCATTTAAGACTTATCCAAATACAACTCTAACCCTGTGCGTCTCAACAGGATCTAAGACGCCTACAGGGTCAAGTGAGTTATCTCCTTGCATATTTATTGAATCCCGATCAACAGAGGGTAAATCCCTCTCCCCATCCTCCTGCTGAGTGCGTACTATTCTCTTGAGACAGAGATAACACAGCATCGAAAGAGAAGATAGAGAAGAGGAGATAAGGCGTCCCTCCTGGGTTTAAACACACACAGCCGTTGAATGCCAAACTTCAGTGCAGAGATCAAAGGTGACAGGGAATTAAGGGGTGACAGAGCGCTACTCAAAACACTTTCGTACAGTAGATCTAAAATGACCCTCTTGGCAATGCTCCAAATACTTCCGAGACGAGTGACATCTGAAACCTGAGCTGCTTCTGGGAGTTTCAGCTCACAGGAAGGTGAGTTGGTGGAGCACGGAGGTTCATCCGTTTCATGGATGCAAGAGTGAAGATCAGAAGCAGGAGTGGGTGATTCATCAGGTTTTTACTTCCATTAGTTTGAGCTCCACTACCCCCTGCTTTAATCCCATTAGAACCCCCACATAAAAGGCTGGGGAATGCCTTCTCCCAGATTAAGAGTGATCCCATATGGTGTATTGGGAGTAATTAAGAGCCCACAGAGCGAGACAGCTGGAGGTTAATTACAAAACAGTGCATTATCGCAATTATATCTTGCTTATGTCTGTAAACTCCGAGCCCATTTGGACTACTGAGACGACATTTTGTCTTAGGCTGAACTTGTTAAGCCTTACATATAGGCCTACTGTAAATCCATAAATAAACGTAGGATTTAGAGGGATCTATTAGCGGAAATGGAATACAGTATAATATTCACGAGTATGTTTTCAATACTGTTTAATTACCTGTAATTACAAATCATTGTGTTTTCATTCATAGACACGCCACGGTGCCCAGCTACAGCATTAAAAACCTCCAGGGAGCGACTTCTGCCTTTTGCATTTTTGCACTGTGGTAGCGTGAATCTGGTAGGATGCACCAGAAGAAGAAGAAGAAGGAAAAAATGAAGACAAGAAAGAAGAAAGAAGAGGAATCAGTGTTTGATGCAAATTCCATAAGACTAGGTGCCTTGTTTTTTCGAACTGAATGTGAAGAAAATTACTTGTAAATCATTCGCAGGAGCGAATTTAGACAAGAAATGTTGCACGTGTGAAAATCCAGCTAGTTCAGGAGAACATTTGTACCCTATATATATATAAGCGGACTCGTTTCTTGCTACATTTCAGAATGCTTTGTCAAGTTTAAATAGTTGATTTCAACTAAGCACATAGGTTTAAAGGTCCACTATGTAGGATTTAGCAACTCCAAATCATTTTTGTATAGCTTAGAATGACCCCATTTATATCTACGTAGGGAGCGGGTCCTCTTCCACGGAGCCACCATGCTGTCCTGCTACAGTTACCCAGAATGGACAAACCTCTAGAGAGCGCCTTCTGTATTTTGCGGGTGGGGGGGGGTAAGAAGAATAAATGAAGGCATAGAAAAAGAAAGAAGAGGAATCAGTGCTGCTGGTGCTGGCTAACAAGTTTGAGAACCAAATTTTTGAAAAATGGAGGATCGTGCTTATTACTTAGAACGGAACACAAACAAAGGAATGGAACAATGCTTATAAAGGGAGGGGTAAGGGAAGGGCATACAGTTGGGCGAACCCTACATAGTGGACCTTTAAAGCTACTATAATAGGTACTACACTCACACATAAGCATACGTACAGTATGTCTTCTGAGACAGTTTCTCTCCGATAGCAGGATGGCCTGTTCACTAACATTTACAGCTCTGTTGTGATACCACTGATAGTAAGTCTGCGAGGTACAAATAACAAATCTTTCTTTTCCTCTCTGAATCAGAAGGTCCCAGTTCTAACAGTAATTTAATAGCTTGTGTCAGAGGAAACTCATCACACGATTTCTTATTCGGTCAGCAGTTTTTCCGGACGGTTGACAGTCCTGTCTCATCTTACACTGAGCCCACTGCGCCATTGATCTGTACGGAGAGAGAGTGTGGCGTTGTGATGGATCGAGGAACAGGATCTGAGGATAAAACTTCTGAAGTGAGAGTACGGATTCATTCAGCCCCGAAGGGCAAATCCAACCATCAGTGGCCACAAATGACCTTTCTAGGCCTTTTATCCTCAACAAAAAAAAATATAGATCTTCATTCGAGACTATTGTCTGACTTAATATTTCATATACGTTTAATGGCGGGGGGTTTCAGCCTGTCTTAGTTTAAATTTCCAGATATGACGTCTTCTTTTATTCATATTAAATTATAGCTTGCTTGCAGTCATATTAATGAGCGTGATCGTTTTACTGAGACATTTTTAAAGGGTGTGTCAGCAAAACTCTCACTGGTCATGGGGAGGGCTGAGAAGCAGCTTTCTCTGAGCACTATCACTCCACCTACTGGTCAAATTGAGCTCCTGCATCTACTTTAATCAGACTACTATAGCAACATGCTTCCACTGAGATTGCATTCACTTATATTTAATATGAATTTTTCAGGACACCTTTTTCTCGTGGAAAATGTTACGTTTCCTGTGTATGCGTATGGGTGCGTCCTGATGTGTTTTTGTACCGGGGCGTTCAGTCCTGCATGTGTAGATGTCCAGATATCATCTAAAAGATCATCACCAGAGTCAAACAAAGCATAGGTACTTAAAACAAAGCATTGGTATTTAAAAAAAATAAATAAAGTCTGATCCAATTCTGATTCTTAAGCAAAATTTCAAAATTTACATGATATCAGGCGGGCAATTCTTGTTAACAACAACAAATGCTTGATGAAATCCATAGCCATTTTTGCCATAAAGCCATGAGACCAAATTTGAAGATTGTAGCTTTAAAAGATTCTTTTAAGGGTTTATAAATAAGAGGCCATAACATTTTCTGTAGGTTTTTTTTTTATGTCATTTGAGCTATGGCATTTTCGCGTTCACTTCTTCATCAGTCATGCATGGCTTTCAGAAAAGTGCATTAGAATTAATAACACGAGACTGGGGTGGCACAGTGGTGCAGTGGTAAGCCTTGTCTTCTAACCGCAAGAAGGTTCTGGGTTCGAACCTGCCGGCCGAATGGGGCCTTTCTGTGCGGAGTATGCATGTTCTCCCTGTGCCTGTGTGGGTTTCCTCTGAGTGTGCACTCCAGTTTCCTCCTAGAGGAAGTCCAAAGACGTACAGATTAGGTCAACTGTCTACTCTAAAATTGTGTGAATGGTTGTTTGTCTCTGTGTTAGCCCTGCGATAGAGTAGCGACCCTCCCAGCGTGTTCCCCACCGCTCCCCTGCTGGGATTGGCTCCAGCTTCCCTGCAACCCTGACAAATCATATATAATAAATGGATGGATGGATGGATGGATGGATGAGGCACAAGATTGTATTGATTAAAAGGCAACATTATACATTGCTATAACTATGATAAAAAAAAAATGTTGGTTTGCTGGTAAAATGACAGTGATCTATAAATCAGAAGCATAAGTGAATGTCCATATGTCAGCACTGGTACATTTTTTTATTTAATTATTTTTTTAAGACCATTCTGAATGTCTTAATTAATTCATGTCTGAGTTCTTCATTTCTTAAGCATTTTGGGTCAATGTTTAGCGGTACTAAATTAATTACCGGCTGTCTACAATGTCATTTCGTTAAAACACGTTCAACCATTAAAGCAAGTCGCGGTTGTCGCCTAATTGTTATTCTGTACTGGACCGACTGTACTGATGTTGTGTACTTACAGTTTGTACTCTGCAGCCTTATTATCTACCAAAACATAAAAGATAACTTGTTATCGTTAGATTCTCAAACATAACTGACTCAAATCAGGATCAGGGACAAAGAAAAACCTTGATATATGACGCCTTGAGTGTTTCGGCCTGGTCTCTGTCCACTTCTGGCTGTAGTCCAATTGAGGCCTTTTTCTAATCACCTGTCTGTCTGCAGCCTTGTGCACACACACACACACACACACAAACACACACACAGTTTTTTTGGTTCCTTGTGGTCAGTGAGGCAATTTAGATGCTAATGATATGCACTGGGCCAACAAAGAGCTGCAGCTCTTCTGGAGGGCCCCATTTCTCAGCCCTCTGCCATCCAGAGAAAAACACACAGCACCAGCCGGCAACGTCACTGCTTTATTGCTTATTAAGCCTGCTAAGAAAAACAAAATAGAAATAACTTTTTTTCCTTTCTTTTCAGAATCAATTACCTGGGCAGATCCTTAGGCATGACGTTTCGAAGAAGAGTTTTCACAACTGTGCCTCAATGATTTAAGATTTAAGATCTTCTCCCAGTGTCATTTAGTAACTGAAGATATTCACTAAGTCATGAAGTAATTGAATATTATCAATGAAATGCATCTCAACAGCCAACAGCGATCTTGATCTGGAGGCCCATCTTTTAACTCCTACCATCTGTTCAGTGCGATGCCTTATTAACATCTGGCACAGATGGTCAAACACACACACACACACACACACACACACACACACACACACACACACACACCAGTATGGACATTCAGCTGATACCCTGAGGCAGAAGTGTCCCTGGCAGACAGCCAGTTCATTCATAGCATCCTATGAGTGCCATAAATTTTACCCAAACACAGACTACAAACATCTCTACACAAACCCTTCAAAAGTCTGATCTCTGCTTCCTCACTTCGCATCAGACTGTATCTCCACTTTCCGCAGTTGCAGCGTCCTGGACGTTGGAGAAGGACCATGGGCCAGATGTACTGCAGCTGGGTGAATGTGTGGCTCAGACTGGTGTTGTGTGATGGAGAGGGACCTTTAAGCTCCACCCTAACTGCTCCTGCTGAGCCAGACCATTGTGAAATGAGACAGAAGCTCACCAGTCCCCATCTGTCCACTCTGCGCTGACACACATTCTCTCATTCATTAGTCAAACAACAATCTGCTGCCCCCCCGGCACTCCCCATACTGACACACGTTCCCCCTACCTGGCCGCAGCACATCATTTATTTAATTTATTTTTTGTTATCTGTCTGAAGTATCTTGCAAATAATCACCTCGGTGTGAAATATAAGGGCTTTCTCCCAAACCAACAGGTTATTCAAGATAACGATGGTGTTTATACAACTTAGCTGACTTTTCTAACACAAGGCGTTGGACTGAACTCTGCCACCTATCTCTGAAACTGAGAAAACGCTACCACCCAGGCAAAGGCTTTTCCTTTCCGCTCCAGAGAGGGTCCACAGTTTATAACAAAAGCGCAGGAAGTATATGATAAGTTGTGACAACTTATTGACATTCTTTTATTTTCTTCAAACTATTAATGTGTGTGTTTAGTAGTTCAAGAGTATAAAGAGTCTGACCATAGATTTGTACTAGGAAAAAGTTTAAAGACCATTAATCCATATCTAGTGCAATCTCTCTCTCTCTCTCTCTCTCTCTCTCTCTCTAACTCTCTTTTGTGGGTCTTTGAGAAGCTCAGTAAAATGCTTTTTGTGAATTCTTCACTCCATATGGCATTGTGAGCTAAGCTTTTACATTTACATATGTGACTAATATGTGGTAGTTTCCAGTGTAGCATGTAAACTTGTTCAGTTTCAGTATGTCACAGTTTCAGCATGATTGTGCTTGGATTGTGCTCGGGTATGACAAAAACATAGGGGAAGTGTAATGTTTACCTTACATAATGTCATATTGCTTTTATTTGATCTCATAAAGTTTGATAAATCTTCGTAATAAGCAAATTTCATGGGACCTCTTCTATGCGTCTCATCCTAAGACCTGTATTGTTAGAGAATAAGATCAGCAGTAGTATTAGAAGTAGTGGTATTTTAAAGGTGTCCTTGGAGTTAAGCTTTTCTGTAAAATAGGTTTCTGTTTTGAGTAAAGGGAAAGTCTTGTAGAAAGGGATTAGGTTAGAAAAATCCCTGGTGTATTCTTTTAATCCCTATTAAGAGATCAGATCTAACTCTTAGCTAGTCCTTGTTTTTCTGGCAGACGGAATGACGTATACAAATACAATTACACTTTATTGTATTGTCAGTTAGATGTCTGTCATTGCAATCAAATCACATCATGCAGTATGGGATTGGAAAATTTCTCCCCAGATGTGTGATAGAACAGGACCAAAATCCATTAGAATCATAAATCCATGAATTTGTGTTTCGCCTTCAAGCTGCATTTTGGAATCTACTGATTCTGAGTTACGTAACAGCACATCACTGAGTTATCAGCATAGAGCTCCTAACCAAAGGGTAGTGCCTTTTGCTCAGCCATACAGACTCTTTAGTGTCTCTTTTATCTAACCCTGATCTCATTTCCCGTACATGCATTAAAACACACTATCGGTGCATGGACTCATCCTGACACCGCCCTATCACTGAACACTGAATCCATGAACCTGATTCACTGAACTGAATCAAAACCTCTCTGAAATCAAAATTGCACGAGCCATTGGACGAGCCAAACCCAAGCACGGAGTAAAATGTAGTGCTATCTGGCCTAAATGTGACAGTACCTATAGAACTGTGAGAACTCCGACTGAGGTCAAACATGATCCGAGATGGGCTGATAGAAGAAATCATGGCTCCCTTTCAGAAATTTAGAGCAGAGAGCGTGCAACGGCGTGCAACTGGTGACTGAGCTGTTCTTAACTGAGTGTCAGAACAATCCAGGAGGCGTTTACAGCAAAATTTGCTAAATGTGAATGAACATTCAGTTTTACATTCATCAACGCTGATAAACTGCTCATTCGGTTGGTAAAGCAGATGGACAGCAGCAC
>JAOVYU010000035.1:14059872-14070820 GCA_025674565.1 Synodontis membranacea
AGAATAGAACAGAATAGAATGTCTTTATTGTCATTGTCACAGGCACAACGAAATTGAAAGTGCTTCTTATTATTATTCTATTCTAATCAGCTGTTTCTGTTCATAACTACCATTTAAAAATGTCTTGACTAGGATACATAAGCACTACTTGTTGGTTAAGTTATTAAAAGTCCCATATCTGTCAGAGTCCCTTGTAGAAGACTGTAGGCATCCGAAGACCTCTAAAACTTATAAGATACATGTCGACCTTGTGCGCTTTCAACACAACAACCTTGGAACGATGAAACGAATGAAATGATACGAGAGGCCCAAAAAGCTCCACATGTTTACAGCACGACGTTAAAGCGATCACGACTGTCATGATCAGCACTTGCTTTATCGGGCCTACAGCGACGTAAAGCAATAAAAAATGGATTCCATGCCTCTACCCGTCATACGTTACACATAACTTTGCACTCCATACGAACTCACCTGTTGTCTCACGGCACGGAGTTGTACAGCGAGACTTATTGTGCAACGTTTACCGTTTAATCGAAGACTAACGTAATCAGATTCATGATCAATTCATAAAGCAATACAGACAGGATGAAGAAAATACACACCTTCTCTCTCTCTAGCAGCTAAGCTATTCTCATGATCCTAGCATTCACTCATTCTGATTTCCTGTAAATCATTTAGTCTTGCAATTGCGCAACAAATACAATATAGTAACGATTATTCTACAAGTAGTAGACTTAAATGATTTGTTAATCCTTTGCTTTAATAGGAATGTAAACACATTCATGCAGTCATGTAGCATACAGTATATATCCTGTTATCCAATACCAAAGCTTAGCACATTCATATTTCTTTTTTGAATGAAATAACAAACATAACCATGTGATTATTTTTTTATTATTATTATTATTATTATTATAATGATCATTATGTTTAAATACAGATAGCCAAATAAAATGGACATTTTTCATTATGGGTAAAGCAGGCCTCTCTTCCTCTACAAGCCCTAGCTTCCCCCTTCTTTTCACTCTCAAGTTGCAAGAAGCCAGTGTAGCAATGTGCACGCGACAACCGGGTGTGTGACGCCTGACCAATCAGAGAGCCGAGATCCGAAAGTTTACCTTTTATGGCTCGAGCCGGGCATGTGCAGCGGTATAAAAGCGAGCGCCCAGCACTCCCACTTCACTTTGAGCTCCTCCACACGCAGCTAGTGCGGGATATCATCTGCCCAACAAAAAAAAATAAAACAAATTTTTTTTTCATAAGCCGACAAACCCCAAACCTCAAGGTAAGGTTTTAAATTTTAACCCTTATTTTAATTTCAATTATTAATATATATTTTTTAATTATGCATGTTTAATGGAAATACAGTATAGCTTTTTATTTTTTTATTATTATTATTTTTTTTGCTTTATAATAATCATTTAAGAATCAGAATCGTAAACAAAGTGTCATTTAATTTATTGAAGAATGTTTTTTTTTATTTTTTAATTATTTCTCCAATCTTGTAACTTTTGGGTATTTTAATGACCGAGCGGTTAAACGGTTTGTGCACGCGCGATTATTTAAAGTGTCTTGTATTTCTTGTTAATTTTCTTTTTATTGCTAAATTTTACTTCGGTGTTATTAGTTATGGAATTTTATTTTATTTTTTATTGAAGTTCTTTATGTCCTCGCTGCAGTAGGGTGTGACCTACTTGGTTTTTAAACGTTGCTCTTTGGCTGACTAGCATGCTAGCTTTTATTCATCAGGCGACATATAAGCGGCTGTTCTTGCACAAGATCAAAGCACTGAATATCACCATAGCAACTTGAGGCGTTAGATTTGTTCGATGAGTCATCGGTTTAACGTTTTTTTTTTTTTTTTTTTTTTTTTTTTTTTTTTTTTTTGCGCGCGTGTATGTGTTCAAAAATTTTTTTAAATCTTTTTTTTTTTTAAACCACGCCAGCGTTTGAAGTTCAAATCTTGTCCGTCTGGATTTTCCTTTCAACGGATCTGACAGTTGGGCTGCATTTCAAGGTGTGGCCCTTTTTTTTAATGTTAGTTAAAATGTAACCGATTAGTTGACGCGTGTGCATGCTTTAATAGGGAAAGCTTTTAGTTTAGGGTTTAAAAAAAAAAAAGCAGGTGTCCTTGGAGGAGATATTAAAACGAAATATAACGGGTTTGAATTATTTGCTAGCCGCTTTGAAGCTGGACGTCACGACTGAATGCAGAGTCGTGACGCAGTCTCGTTACTTAAGAACGATTTTATGCCAAAAAAAAAGATAAGTGTCATGTGTAAGTTGTTTTATTTTTTTATTATTATTCAGGGAGTGGCTATGGCTGTGAACTTGAAGTCCGTTCTCTTTATTGAACCTTTTCTTTCTCTGGCTCAGTGCCATACCACCGGCAGTCGCAAAGCTGCTCGAACCATTGCCTTTTATGGTAATAGCGAGCAAGTGGAGGGTACTTCCTTTGTCTGGCGCACATTGTTAAGCTTTAGCTCCCTCTAGTGGCCAAAAAAAAGAAACTCGGGATGAACAGGAAACAGGAAGTGTGTAATGTTCAGGGTGTCACGTGTTTACTCGGAAGTCTTGCTACTGTGCAACAGTTGTTTAATTTTTGTGTTTTTTTTTTTTTTTTTTTAATTTATTTATTATTTTTGTAGTTCAGCCATGGATGATGAAATTGCCGCACTGGTTGTTGACAACGGATCCGGTATGTGCAAGGCTGGATTCGCTGGAGATGATGCTCCCCGTGCTGTCTTCCCATCCATTGTGGGTCGCCCAAGACACCAGGTATGGTTTTATTTAACTTTAGTATTTATTTATACCTCACGTCTGACTTATGAAACCCCTTATTTTCCATCTTGCCAGAATATTAAATTGTATTGCTTTTTCTTTTTTTTTTTTTTTTTTTTACAGGGTGTGATGGTTGGTATGGGACAGAAGGACAGCTATGTTGGTGATGAAGCCCAGAGCAAGAGAGGTATCCTGACCCTGAAGTACCCTATCGAGCATGGTATCGTCACCAACTGGGATGATATGGAGAAGATCTGGCATCACACCTTCTACAACGAGCTGCGTGTTGCCCCCGAGGAGCACCCTGTCCTGCTTACTGAGGCTCCCCTGAACCCCAAAGCCAACAGGGAAAAGATGACCCAGGTTGGTGTTTTTTTTTGGTAACAGGTTCTCTTGACCTTTCAGATCCACCTTTTTTTTTTATAAACCAGTTACTTTAATTCTCCTCAAGTTCATCCAATTCATTCCTTCATTCACTTTCTCCAGGCTTCATCTCCTCTGAACTCCTGAGTTTCTCATCTGTTGGAACCAGCAGGTTATTTCTTTCCCTGCCTGGTCTTTCTGCACTTTGTGTTCAGTCTTTTTTTGCACTATTGCTTCCCTCTCCTTTTCTTTTTTTCTTTTTCTTTTTTTATTCTGACTTTCACTTTTATTCTAACTGCATGGTCTGTGGTGTTGACCTAATAAAATGAACAGGAATTAAACTTTTTTTTTTTATTTTTTTTTTTTATTTTACTTTTTCTCATTTCAGATCATGTTCGAGACCTTCAACACCCCAGCCATGTACGTCGCCATCCAGGCCGTGCTGTCCCTGTATGCCTCTGGTCGTACCACTGGTATCGTGATGGACTCTGGTGATGGTGTGACCCACACCGTGCCCATCTACGAAGGTTACGCCCTCCCCCACGCCATTCTCCGTCTGGACTTGGCTGGCCGTGACCTGACCGACTACCTCATGAAGATCCTGACCGAGAGAGGCTACAGCTTCACTACCACGGCCGAGAGAGAAATTGTCCGTGACATCAAGGAGAAGCTCTGCTACGTCGCCCTCGACTTCGAGCAGGAGATGGGCACCGCTGCCTCTTCTTCCTCTCTGGAGAAGAGCTACGAGCTGCCTGACGGACAGGTCATCACCATCGGCAACGAGAGGTTCAGGTGTCCCGAGGCTCTCTTCCAGCCATCTTTCCTGGGTAAGAAAAGTCCTGTGCAGGATTTTGATGCATGTGCTACAGTTATAGTGCACTCATGCAGTTGCCTTATGGCTTTGGAGATGGCTTCTAATACTGTCTTGACCTTCAGGTATGGAGTCCTGTGGAATCCACGAGACCACCTTCAACTCCATCATGAAGTGTGATGTGGACATCCGTAAGGATCTGTATGCCAACACTGTACTGTCTGGTGGTACCACCATGTACCCTGGCATTGCAGACAGGATGCAGAAGGAGATCACATCCCTGGCCCCTAGCACAATGAAAATTAAGGTGAGCTTGGAATCTTTTTTTTATTTTATTTATTTATTTTTAACTCATCATGGCTTGGCACATGTGGCTGATGAATGAAGGTCTTGATGTGTGATTTTTAATGCTGATCTTGTCTTTGCAGATCATTGCCCCACCTGAGCGTAAATACTCCGTCTGGATCGGAGGCTCCATCCTGGCCTCCCTGTCCACCTTCCAGCAGATGTGGATCAGCAAGCAGGAGTACGACGAGTCCGGACCCTCCATCGTCCACCGCAAATGCTTCTAAACAGACTGTTACCACTTCACGCCGACTCAATCTGCGCAGAGAAATACCTGAAACGACAACATTGGCATGGCTTTTGTTATTTTTGGCGCTTGACTCAGGATCTAAAAACTGGAACGGTGAAGGTGACGGCAATGTTTTTTTTTGGCAAATAAGCATCCCCGAAGTTCTACAATGCATCTGAGGACTCAAAGTAACTTTTTTTTTTTTTTTGTTTTGTTTTGTTTTTTTTGTTTTTGTTTTTTTTTGGTTCCTTTTTAGTCATTCCAAATGTTTGTTAAATGCGTTGTTCAGAAACTTATTTGCCTCTATGAAGGCTGCCCAGTAATTGGGAGCATACTTAACATTGTAGTATCGCTTGTATGTAAATTATGTAACAGAAAACAATGTCTGGGTTTTTGTACTTTTCAGCCTTAATCTTGGTCCTTTTGTTTTCTTTGTGTTACAAAATGAAATACAAAGCTTTACCCTTTTCAAAATGTAAAGGTTCATTCCCCTTGGGCAAATGTGTAAAAGCTGTATGGAACTTGGTGGTGCCAGACATTTGGTGGGGCCAACCTGTACACTGACTAATTCAATTCCAATAAAAGTGCACATGTGTTAGACAACATCCCTTTTTGTCTTGAGTCCTTTTTTATACATTTAAGAAATAATTTGAAGGTATAGGTGATTTCTGTTTATCATGATAGTGGCAAATAACCTTTCAAGAGAGCTGTACTGTGTGTAGGAGTGATTACTGTGAGCACTTGACCTAGCCTTAGTTTGCCACTATGACTCATGAGAAGATTCATATCACTATACATATTAAGTGGCTTTTCAGTTTAAATTGCAGCTGCATTAATCTCAGGACCTTGTTGTAATAAGGTCTGAGCACTGTCCAAGTCTTGCTATTCTTAAACACTAAGGCTCTACGTTCAAACCTTTTAAAAAGGCAAGTATTTTACTTTTAGAATGTTTTCTGACCAAAAATGCCTGGAGTAGCCTGTGTGTAGAGTAATGACTTGAATACTTCAAATGCAAACAACTGTAAAATAAAAGGGTGGGAGGAAGAACATCAATATTCATGGAAGATTTATATTTTTTTTGGCTCATTGATTCATTGGCTGATAATATATTAATACAAATGAACAAACCAATCTCTCAAATTACCTGCATTAGATAAAGAAGTATTAGGAAAGCATCTCACACAGGCAGTGTATAGATCAGTTTGTGGTTCTATTTCAGACTGAACAGCAGATGTCACTGTGTTTATTCAGCAGATGTACCTGCAGTATCCACTGCCACAGAACTGCGGCTAAATTACAGCCAGCAAGCTGCAGAGTCCCAGTGTTTCCTCCTGGGACAGGATGAATGATGTTCTTCTGCAACAGAAGTGGCACTGAATGAGAATAACAAAATGTGGTGCATACCATTTTTGGAGCGCTGCATACAATAAGCACTAATATAAAGGAGCTGTTGTTTTAGGCAGCTTTCAGTGAGCTGACGCTCCTCTGGTTCCCAGCGAGGTGAAGATGGGTGCCCTAGTTGCATGTTATTTACCCCAAGCTGTGTTCTGACAGCACTTGAAATACGATGATGAGACCGTTCCCGCTGAGCCTGTGTGTCTGTGTATAGAAGAGCGCATAGTTGTATGTTTCTAACCAAATGTGATGGATTATGGGTTTTTAAAATGCTTCACAAAAATGCATGGCATTTAAATTGAAGCCCCGTAATAACAGGTGTATTCCTTTATCTGTTATCTTTAAATCCTTGAATTTTGAATTGCAGTGACACAAGGTCACATTTTATTCCTTTAGGTTTGTTTCTCTCTCTCCTTTAGTTTTTGTATTTTGGATGGTAATGTGGATGAAGTGTACATGTAAAATGGTTAAAGGTACATTGTTGAACCCTAAGGACAACTCTTCTACCATTAATAAGCTTTTAGTGTAGTTTATTTAAAAAAAAAAAAAAGTACATTATATGAACCTTCCCAGGTGAAAGACAAATGCTAAAGGTACAAAAGACTGAGGCTATGACCCCAGTGCCAGGAAAAGGCACAGTTTAGTGGCCTTTTATATTCATTCATCCATTCATTCATCGTCAGTAAGGTGTATATACTGGGATTCCTACACTTATTGCATTCACGTCTAGGGAACATTTAGCTTAGACAATACCGCCATAAACTGGAAAACCAGGAGGAAATTCACACAAACAAATACGACACATACACACACTGCGAAGGTACATCCATCTGTCCGTTATCAATACCACTTATCCGTCAGGGACATGGGGGGAAGCTGGGAACAATCCCAGCTGACTTCAAGCGAGTGGACAGAGTACACCCTGGGCAGGTCACCACCCCGTCACAGGGCTAACAAAGAGGTGAACATCCATTCACGCTCATGAGAAATTTAGAGTGGCCAGTTAGTCTAATCTGCATGTCTTTGGGAGGAAACTGGAGCACCCAGAGGAAACCCACACAGGCAAACTCTGCGCAGAAAGCACATCCAGTCGGCTGGCAGGTTCGAACCCAGAACCAATTCTTACTGTGAGACAACAATGCTAACCCCTACACCACTGTGTCTACGCACTGGGTTGTCTCGAGCTTAATTTTGAAACCCGTTTTGGCCTAGAGAACGCACATGAGAACGAGGCACCAGCACTATTAAATCCATCGCATTGCAGCGGCCCTTCTGGATCTCTGGCAAAATGAGTGCTGGTGGTCTCAGAGCAATTTCGCTGGGCTAGGTCATAGCTTACCAGACTGTGTGTAAAAGCTCTGAGTGGGTATGACGGACTACTGACACCAAACTATGACTCTGAGCGTCATGAGACTCTGTGTGGACTGCTCCTGCACTGCAGCACATGACCTCTAGCCAGTAGAAAGGGTCACCATAAAGCCCTGAGGTTTTCAAACCACTTTCAGGAACTACTCCGAGTTAAGCTGTTCTGTAGTTGGGAACGATAATACAAGTGCGTTCGAGTTTTTTCTCTTTTGCTGCCATCTTGTGTTAGCGCCTGAGGGACTGAAATAATTGCACCCACTTCGGCACGACAAGCTGATAAGACAGTAGTATTGATGTGTTTCTAAATCTATTTACCCTTCATTGTTTACGTCTTTAGTTTGGAGGCTAGTTGACAGACGAAAAGCATTCGAGGTATTTATTGTCAACAAAACTGAAGTCTTGCTTATCTTTATAAGAAGCCCTGTCATGATGCTGAAGCTCAGAACTTCACCAAAAAAAGAACTCGGTCGCTTCTGTTTCCAGTTTCAGTATCAATCATTCGATTTAAAGCACGGTTGGAGTGTAGCTGTGGACAAAACGGATACATTTTTGCCCTGCGTTATGGAAGGACCTTCCCGACTTAGAATCGGTTCATCATGGCTTTAAATCAAAAACACGCACAAACTGAACAGACCTGGATGCTGACTCACATATCGAAGAACTTTGCAACTATGAATCATTGACTTTGAGAGTCATAAAAGGGTTCAAACTTCAGCACACGTGGATGTTATTAAGGGAGTACTTTATCAGAACATTATGGCAAATCGATTTAGTATTCCTGCTCTTTTCACATCACAGGAGCTATAGGACTGCACTTTGGTGCTGGAACCACTGCTGCTTTATTTTAGCAGATTGCAGATTGAAATCTTGCCTGTTCTCTGTGAGACACACATTCCTGGAATTTGGTCCGAGGTACTGCAGTCATGTCTTATGACATGGTGATGATCACTGAGCACAGAGTATGGTTATGTCTGTCTCGCTCACGCTCCAGCCGGGTTTGTGATTATGGATAAATAAATCATGCACAATGAAGTCTAAGAAAGAACGAGCCCTTTACGTGGCGAGTACAGCATCCAGGCGACATCACGATCTCTCACTATTACCGTAATCAGATTGCGATATGTATATGATGTCATCACGATACAGTGCACGCATGCGTACAGATGAGTTATTTGGCACCGTGTACGCGCAGTTGTTTTGGCACAGAGTGACAGCTGCTGCATGCAACACTGACACCCCATGAACTCACACTCCCAGTTCACTCACAGTGATGAATATGACTTCTGTTAGTAGTGAAAAAAAAAAGTGACATTTATCTACAGTATCACTCAAAAGTTTTGGCACACCTACTCATTCGTAGGTTTTTCTTTATATTGACTATTTCCTATATTGTACAACAACAGACATCTAATTGATGAAACAACACATATGGAATTATGGGTTTTTTAAAAAAAACAAACAAAAAAACTAAGTATGTTTCGTATTTTAGATTCCTCAGATTAGCCAGGATTTACCTTGATGTCAGCTTTGCACACTACTGGCATTATCTTAACCAGCTCCAGTCTCAGTCTTGGTCTCGTCTCGACTTTGTCTTGGTCTTAGTCTTGGTCTTGTCTTGGTCTCGATACCCTCTAGTCTTGGTAGTGTCTTGGTCTTGGTTTAGGTGGTCTTGACTACAAGTCTACTATGACGGAAACAAACGTCTTACTGTACTCCACCAGAATAGACAAGACTCGATGGACTCGACAATAAGTTCATGTCGAGAATCTGCAATTGCAGTTTTGCACGTGTTCGTTATTGTTTTATAGTTTCATTAAAATTTTTTTTTAATATATACTTTTTAAAAATTCTTACTTTTTTAATACATTTTTTTAATCACATTTATAATCAGTTAGATTGTTATTATCTTGTAAATTTTGTGCAGCACAGCCAGGGGGGTATTGCCGGAAAATACGTTTCACTGTATCTTGTGCTAAGTAGGACTGCATGTGACAAATAAAAACTCTTGACTCTTACTGTGAGATCACCCTGAGATCGAATTCCTGACTGGGTAGAAGCACTACAGTATTATTTGCACTTATAACCCATGTTGCGTTTCTGACTTGCACATTCAATCATATATCGTACGTTTCGTCGCCATTATGTGCAGTATTCTCTTATTTCTATCGCATGCATAATTCTCTATTCATGTAACAGCTGGAGATGCAAATCTATGCTAATACTATAGAAATGGAGTACGTAATCAAGCTTTCACTATTAGTGCAATCATTAAAATGATGACAGCAAGTACTTATGTGTTTTGGGGGGGGGGGGGGACAATTGGAAGAACCTTACAGATATTTGCTGTGGTCGGTGGTATCTCAAGGACACGATGGCTCCAAAACACTCCTCCAAAGGTGCTTCCACCATGGTATGTCTTCCAAATGACACCAGAGGTTTAGAAGATCATGTTCAATGAAGCTATCAGAACAACCCTAAGTGCAAGAACACTTCCTATTTCATTAAACTATCATGAAATGCTCTACAGCTGAATTCCTCTTCTGAAGCTGAATATGTCCTTCTGTTTATTCTAGACGTGATGCTGGACCTTGATATCAGAAGGGAACTCTTGTATTACGACAGAGCGTAACAATGTACCACTGGTGTGATTTATTCATTACAATATTACTAAACCCATTTGACTTTTGACACTGACAGTATGTAGGTTGTCTCATCGTAACCCATTGTCCTATTTTGTTTCCATTGCAGTGCCGTGTTGTGCTCTGTATTTACACACAGTGTCAGGAAGGAGCCCTGAATCACGCTCCAGCTCCAATGAAACACAGAAACTATGACTATTTTGATGCTTCTTTCATCAGTCAGTCAGTGGACGGTGTGCCGTGGAAAAATCAATATTTGATGACCAGGATGGCTGTCAAACATAGCTGTGCTACACTCCTAAGAGACCTTGTTTTTGCAAGCTCTATCCTATGTTTTGCAAGCTCTATCCTATGCAAGCTCTATCCTATGTTACACAGCGCTGTACACAAACAGAGTGGCGTGATGTGCCTTGATGTGAAGCGATATTACAGATTTGACCCAGGAGTTGAATATTTTCTAATTAAAGCACATCCTGAAATGTTTTGTTCCTCTTAGACCGCAACCAATGCTGTTTTGTTCTTTTTATAATTTAGTCAAGAAATACATATTGTACATATTGTTTTGAAGCCTGAGTTCTTGTTAAATGCTAACACTTTAAGAGCGAGAGCGAGAGAGAGAGAGAGTGAGAGAGAGAGAGAGAGAGAGAGAGAGAGAGCGAGGAGCAGAGCGAAATGTGGAGCTCCGTCTCTAATGGCAACTTTCACATGCAGGTCTCTGCACAGCAGTCGGCCTTTTTGTCACTCCCTCAAATGTTTGACATTTGCAGAGGAAATAACAAGACAGGAGCTATCAGGCAGATAATAGGCTCTTTGTTGAGCCAGGAAACATTGCAGCTAACTATCACATCACAGGTTAGGCTTGTAAGGAGATGAGCTTAGCCAAGCGCAGCATACCAAACCACACCACACCACACCATCAGTGCCACCTGTGGAATTGAACATGCATTCCTCTGAGATAATGGATAGTAGGCAAGGTATAGAGAGAGAGAGAGAGAGAGAGAGAGAGAGAGAGAGAGAGAG
>JAOVYU010000035.1:14087426-14099636 GCA_025674565.1 Synodontis membranacea
CATCATGAGTTTATCATTTTAATTACAGATTTAATAACATACAGTAAATATCACCAGCTATAAGAAACATCACAGTAGAGTTTCTTCCCAGGGTTGGTTTCCTCAGGATGGTAGAACCATTTGACACGAACCACCATATTGCTTCCCCAAGACTCCCACATGCTCTGGATGTGACCGATGAATGGAAGATTAGGCCGTCCAGCAGACAAGAAAACGGCACAGTCTCCAATACGAATCATTTCTTTGCCTCGCATAATGGCCTTATAGAAGAGTTTCTTTGCTTTGCCCTTCATTCCCCGTCTCTGCGATAAAAAAATAAAAACTTTTTCATTCTGAGTTCATAAAAGAGAAAACACCAAAGCAGTGGGCAGACAAGCAAAGTTTTTTCTTAAATAAAAATATCAAATCAGTACATCCATTCTATTAAATATACTTTTTAGAATTGTCCAGACTAACCTGAGTAGGTTTCCCAAACCATTTCCACAGCTGTCTGGCTGGGAGGAAAGCAGAAATCTTGGGTCTGTTCTCCACAGAAGGCAGCCTCTGTCTCTTAGCCAGCTCCTTTGTAGTGGGTAGGTGCACGCCCTCTCTCCTCTTAGGCCGCCCGACGCTCTTCTTCACTTTCTGCTGCTTTTGTTGCTTTGCCTGCTGTTTGGGAGGAGCTTGCTGTTTCTGGACCTTGGGTGTGGTGGGCGGGGCCTCGGTCTTCACATCCGCTTTGTCTTCTACATCCTCTTCGTCATTCTCTGTTGGAGGTTGCTCTTGTGGAGACAGGGGCTGGGGAGCTGCAGGAGCCTCCTCATCCGAGCTACAGGAAGACTCCTCGTCACTGGTGGTTGAGGACGAGGAGGATGATGAAGATGATGAATTAAATCCAGCAGTCGAAGAGGAGCTACTGCTGGAGGAGCTGGAAGAGGTGGGGCTAGAGGCGCGGGAGCTGGTGGAGCTGCTGTCCTGTTTGGTCTTCGTTTCCGAGGAGGTCCTCCTTTCCTCCTCTCCGTCAGATTCTGAGCTGCTGCTACTGCTGCTGCTACAGTTTTCTGATTGAGCCTCCTTCTCTCCAGAGCTCTTCACACTTACACGGCTGTCCGTGGTGCTTCCCAGCTTACGGATGCCGTAGGCCGCCATGCTGTCCGTGCTAATTGGCTCAGGCTCGGGCTTCAGTGTTTTATCTGTAGGAGTAGTGGAGGTGACGGTAGTGTAGTTCACACCCATCACGGCTTTACTGTCTCTCTTTGTGCGGTTCTGTCCCTCCATCATCATCAGGGCTTTGGTCTTCTTGGTCTTCGGGGACATCACGCCCTCATGGTCCAACTTGATCAGGATCTCCGTCTGAGGCTGCTTGCGCTGGGTTTTCACCCCAAATGCCGCGCCGTCGTCTTCACTCTTCCGGACTCTTTTAACAGCCTTCGCCTTCCCGCTCTCGTTGCTGGACATAAAGGAAGCCAACGAAGCAGACGGGTCATTATAGAGATCCACAGAGAGAACTTTTCCATAAAGCGCAGATGAGTAGACAGACTTGGGCTGCGAGTGTACTTTGGCTGGGGGTTTGGCTACAGCAGTTTTCTTCGGGCCTTCAGCAGGTATGGAGGGGATGGAGGGGTTGGTTGCGTTGGCAGGCTGACTCTTCCTGCCTAGCAGTGGACCACTTTTCTGGGTGGTAAGGGGTCTCTCTTGCACTGCTCCAGGGGCTGATTGGTCAGGTTTTTCATGCTCCTTTTGAGCTAGTTCAGGCTCTGGAAAGTAGAGCAGAGAGGAGGAGTTTAATATGCCTTCAACACATGACCTACATGGAATGCAGTGGAGCTAAAATTGTCCCTATTCTGAAAGGGAGCCTTTATCTTCCCCACCACAAACAAATTACTTAATATCCATGAAACCACCCTAAACACCCCCCTCTTATGCCACAGATATTTATTTCATAAATTCCAGAACTGCTGGCCCTTTTAACTGGAAACAAACAGAACTGTCAGAAACTTCAAGATATCGTGATGTCGAAAGTAAGATAGATACATTACCAGGTTTGGGTTTGGGTTTTCTCCCTCTCCCCTTATTCTTTGGAGCAGAATCCTCTGTGGTTTTGGGGCTCGTGTCTTTGCTCTCAGGAACGTCCTTACTACTCTTCCGTGCTCGCTTTTTAGTGCTAGCCACCAAGAGAGCAGGAGATGGCTCTGCACCTGCAAAGAAAAACACAGCAAACAAAAAAATTTAGTTTTTTTTTTTTTCTCTCTCTCTCTCTCTCTCTCCCACACAGAACACATATAATCTTAATATTTATGTTATGCACACTCTTAAAACTCTACATGAATACACATACTGACAAGTCGCAGCCCTCTTCACACCTCGAGAGCAAAAGCAAACAAAATCAGCGGCTACAGAGACTCCAAACCAAACAGCGTTTTCATACGGGCAGTTAGCATAAATCAAGGTTCGTCCCACTTCCTGAGAGGACACTCACACTGGATCTTATAGTCGGGAGGGAGCAGTCTGATGTGAGACAGTGGAATGCGGCCGGTGTCTCCGTCATCGAACTCTACGGTTATCAAGTCGTCCACCTCGTCCATGTCAGGGCTCCCTGCAGACATGAAAAAAACCAGAGAGATTGATAAGCAGCCGCATACGTCTCCATATGTTTCTCAGGCGCTTCTTGAGGGCCCTTTTTATTCTCGTCTGCTGACAGGAGCAGTAGTTACAACCTCCGTTTTAGTTTTTTTTGGAGAAGCTTCCAGTTCTCTCTTGACTTAGTGGGAGGGAAAATAAATAATAATTGAAGCAGAGGGCTGCATGAAGCTAACCACATCATCATTCATTCTTGGCCCCTGTACTCTCCCACCTCCTCTGGCAGGCCTGCTAGGCTTTGGCTAAAAGCTTCAGATTAAAGGAAATTAAACCAGACTCTGCCCTGAAAGGTTATGTGTACAGAGGACAGAAAATACTTGTGCCTTTTTTTTTTTTTTTTTTTTTTTTGCAGCTTAGAAAGGTTGGAGAAGTTGGACAGCATGCCTTTATAAAACACAGTGGTCTATGTGCCATTTTAGTTAGTGGAAAGCAATTTATTGATCTTACCTCTGACTACAGTGCCAGGGTAGAGGCAGCGGTACTGCTGGCTCCAGTAGGCTGCGATTCTTGTTCCCTGAGGCAGGTACCTCACAGAAGGGGGCTTAACATCGATAATCTGTACAATGTGGGCAGTGGGGAGAAGAAAAAAAAAGAAAAAAGAAAAAAGTAAAACAATCAATTTTTGCATTCTACAAGAGACACTGCGTTTTAGCCTGCATGCAGTGGACAGGGGCTAATGTCTGTACTAATATATATATATATATATATAAACAAAATGAAACATGCATGGCAACGGATCATTTCTCATATATACAATCAATCTGAAAGAGCCTTATGGCCAGAGTCGTTTTTGGGAAAGCTTCTGCATAGTACAGTACAATTTAAAGGGAAGAGTGATGGCTCAAAGCCTCACTGGCCTAAACCTACAATCAGTATTAGTGAAGCAAAATGCGTGTAGCAGGACATGAAGTTTCTAAGGAGGTCCTATGTCCTGAGAGTGTTTGAAAATGTGTGTGTGTGTGTGCGCCCCTGGCCATTCTGTGTACTAGGACTCATGGGGGGCTCATTAGTGGCTGGTAAGGACAGTGTGCTGTACTGACCGCCTCCTGCAGGAGCTGCTCCAGGCAGTAGATATGAGGCCTGTTACCCCGTTCTCCCTCAACCACCACGCTGTATCTGCAAAACATAAGGCCCAGTCATTAACACACAACCCGTCTACCTCTGCTTGACAGTCTAGACACTACTGAGTGACCTGCTCCCGTTATATAAAACACACACACACACACACACACACACACACACACACACACACACACACACACACAGACAGAGAGACAAGACAATGTCCCCTACAGGGCATCCTACTCAAACTTTTCGCAGACATAGAAGTATACTTAGTAAGCACCAAACACACACAGACACAAAAATAATTTAAAACAGCCCAAATGAGAACAGGCACATTTCCTACAAGTCTGCAAAATATTAACACCAGAACAAAAATAAACCTGTTGACAGACACCACACGTGCTTTGGTGCATAAAACGGATCACTTAATGGAGACAGAAAAACCCAGGTGGGTTGTAATGGAAAGAGACATGACCTAACCCACAAGCGGATGAAAAAAGCTGGAGCTAAAGACAGTCTCAAAATGAAGGCAGGGCTCCTTGGAGGATTAGACAGACATGTTACAGACCCTTTGTTGCTAATAATCAACGGATTCCGGTTTTCTACACCTCTTTCCCGAAAACACCTAGTTCGTGGACAACATTTGCTGGAGGCTTGCTTTTTTTTTTTTTTTTACAACTCGCTGGCTGACAGTCGTCGGCAGGATGATCTCGTTTAATCTCTTGCTGTTAAGAAGTCAGAGCAATTTTCAGAGCAAGGCAGGGAATTTTCTTTTCATATCATTTGATGGTAACAGAATTGAAGCTTACAAAGGGACAAAAAAAGAAAGAAGAAGAAGAAAACAAGACCCTTTATTTTGCCCGTTCAAGAAAAGCAGAAAGCTGCGCCAGGCTGAGTCACTGTGTGGGAAGCGATGGATCTAAAGTCAGAGGACTGTGTGGAGACTTCTGGGATATTATTACTGCAGCCAAACAAACGCCTTTAACCCTTGGAAAAAATGTTTTGGTTTTAAAACAGGAGAGCTTCCCAAAAATAGAGCTTATTTGCAACCCTCAATGTTCCATAACAGTTCCGCAGATATTATTCTGTTTTTACTGACAAAAAAAATAAATAAATAAAAAATACAAGCTCTTGGAATAAGTGACTCGTTACTGGGCACTAATAACGGGCCTGTATTGTAAACAGTTCCTCTGAGGACTTCGTTGCAGTGTACAGAACCTCGATGCATTTTCCTGGTTTTTTCAGTGACCGTTTATGAACCTTTAAGGTGTATATGAGTATGAGCTATAGAAGATGCAACATGTACACAGGCACCATAAATCAAAAGTCTACTTGGTGCATGCATCTCCATTTGGGAGGGGGGGGGGGGGGGGGGGGTGGGGGGGGGGGGGTTGCGGTTGAGGAGATTAGATTAGAAGCAGCCTGTGCTGTTTAAAAATCCTGACCCTCAAATCAAGACCTGCTCTCATCTGGATGCATAAAGGTACTCGCAGCTCCAGCATGACCCAGAGCCAGCTGTCAGACCTGCCTGTCAGTGAGTGGCAGTCCTATTACTGAGACACGGGCCTGTGTGGATATGTAGCCCCCCTTTCCTCCCCACACACACACACACACACACACACTCCCCAGAGCCAGCTTGAGGGGGTAGGCGTGCTGCTAGGAACAACTGATTGCTCGTGTCTGGAGGCTTAGGGTAAATTCACACCAGCTGCTCCCTGACGGAAGAAGGTGCATGATTGGGCTCAGGCCCCTACAAGCAGAGTTAAACACAGACGCCGCCTTCGTGCTTTAGAGTTGAGTGCGTTCTTGTCCATGGAGTTTTGTCATTTAAAACCAAGCTAATGACGCCAAAGTAAAAACAAATAAATAAATAAATAAATAAATAAATAGGAAAACCAACCCAAGTTTCACCTACCAGTTTTTAGGATTTCTATTCATTCACCCCCCCCGTCCACCTTTTCCCCGAATACAGAACTGCCGTCAGTGCAAACCATAATGATTGGACATTGAAATATTCATCTGAATATGAATAGGAACTGCCTTTGAGAGAAAGTACAGATATGCATAATTTGCACAAAGTCAGGAGTCTCTGATTATACCCACAACCACTGGAATCTGTTTTCTTTAAGATAATTCTTATTTTCACACATCAACCCAAAGCTTGGAGAGTGGGCACAAAAATAAATAAATGAAAGAAAGAAAGAAAGAAATGGAAAGGCACTGAAGGATGGACAGAAAATGTCAAATTAGTTCCCCGTTACCCATAAATAACGGGCTGGAGCCATTAGCACGGCCATCACATCACATGCATGACAATGGACCTGTCAGCAGTCTTTTCTGTGCTTAACACGCAGGGGAGACACGGCTACTTTTCTTCCTTCCCCCTGGATTCCAGTCCTAATTCAACGTTGACCACATTAATTACTGACTTGGCAATTTAACAGCATGTGGTTATGGATATAGCGGCGTCTGTGCACTATAAACTGGGAAAGAGAGTGAAGCTGGGAAGAGAGGGTCAGATTATTCACACCTTGACGTTGAATAGAGTTAACGAATACGGGCACAGGAATATAAATAGCAGCTGTACACACACCTCCGGGGCCTGCATGGAGTGACAATTCTGGATGCATTTAGGCTGTGGTGCAGCACACAGCTCAGCACCGAAGACAAGCCATCTCTTAGTAGCACCTTGTTCTCTCGCTCTCTCTCTAAACAGATATTAAATCTTCAGCAACCAGTTCTCATGGTAGTACAAACCATGTTCCGTAAAGAGTGCAGCTAAAAAGCTGAAAATCAAACAGCCTTGCACAAAAACTCGTTTCCTTCCAACACAGAGGAGAATCATTTTAACGCCGCACAAAGACAGCGACAGAAAGGAGAGAGAGAGAGAGAGAGAGAGAGAGAGAGAGAGAGAGAGAGAGAGAGACGCACACACACCTACAGAGCTGAATAACATATTCCCAAACATATGTTCATAAACTGACTCCTCCGACACACACGACTGGAAACTCAACTCCCTCATTCCCATCACTCCACATCTTTAAGAGCTGCTTTGCTGCACGGAGGCGAAGACTCCGAATACATTCCATTCGCCTTTCATGGCACAAAGCAACCTTTTAGTCAAATGAATTATTTGGCATGACAGCATGATATATTTACTATCCCGAGAGGTTTACGGGAGCCATCGCAACAAATTCGTTCCTTATATATGGGATCCCAAAGTAATAAGAAATGCTCACAGGTCTCAAGGCATTACATAGAGTTCAATTAGCCTGTACTTTGACAGAGCAATGACAGCAAGACCAATGAAGGAGTTTGCTCTTTCTCAACGAATTTTACACTAAAACACCGGGGTGGTGTGAATAAGTAACATCTGAAACACGTAACCGTATATAACGTCGGTATGCTGTAGCAAACCTGGTCCAGCATGACAACGTTCCTGTGCACAAAGTGAAGACATGGTTTGTCAAGCTTGGAGTAGAAAAACTCGAGTGTCCTGCGCAGAGCACCGACCTCAACTCCGCTGAACATACTTGGGATGAGCTGGAACAATAAACCTTTCATAAAACGTCAAAAAGGAACAGAAAATGTTCTGCTACTGTATGTTTTTTTCTGCACACTTTTTAATGTTTATTACTAGTTTTATATGGAGCATCCACCATTCCACAACCTGCGAATTAGCTGAGCTGTTACTATAGCAATGAGAACATTAGAATGAGATCGGAGAATTCAACAGCGCTGTGGCATCGAGGCCACTCAGGTGCTCGTTCGGTCCCTTCTCAATTCAAGACCGGACTCACTCCTGGCAGGTCTGCCCCTGCACCTCATCGTACCCCTGCAGCTAATCCACAGTGCAGCTGCATGGCTCGGTTTCAACCTACGCAAGTTCTCCCTTTGCTATGGTCCCTCTAGGTCTTCCTGTATCTGCCTGCATGAGATTAAAAGCACTGATGCAAGCAAATAAATAAATAAATTAAAAAAAACCTGACCTACCTTAAAGCCTGCCTACCTTAAAGCACTTCTCAAACCGTGCTCTGCACCACGCTCCTTACCAAGCTCCAGCTTAAACATACCTTAAATACAAACATACTCAGCGCATCTTTACTAAAACAATGCAAATCATGAATCACAAACACAATTTTACTTGGCCGTTTAGCTTATCGATCAACAGAAGGATTTTAGCGAATAGTGAGACATGACCTGGACTGCCACATTATTACAGCTCCTGCTCGAATGAAACACACATTACGGAAAGACTGACAGAAGGGAAACGCACAGAGCATCTCTCATTAAAGCTCCTTCTACCAGACTTCTTAATCATATGGATAATTGGCTCTAAACTGAGGATTTTGAGAGCATGTCTTACTCCACAGTAGGCATTATTTACTGTTATACACGTACACAACAGACTGAGAGAGCGAGGGGAAAAAAAAAAAAAAGCTGCTACATACAAGGGCAAAACTTTCCTCGGAGCAAAAGTTTTAATACTATTATATGCTACTTAAATTGTGTATACTCAGCCTTATTTCAGCGGCAGAAGCTGGTTCAATAAGCAGTTTACGCTAAAGTTAATTAATCAGCGATCCAAAGAATGTAGGACAGAAGCACAGTAAATAGGGTAAAATCAGACATGCTAGAGGGAGAAGAGATGGAAAAGGAAAAAACGGAGAAAGGGGAGGTGAGGTGTGTTCTTACATGTCGGGTGAGTGGACCGTGTTGACGTGGCCGGCGTACAGCAGCTTGTCATCCATAGGGATAAGGACACGCAATCCGTCCTGAAGCTCATCCTTATTAAGAACGCAGTTACGAGGGGCTGCGCACACACACACACACACAAAACACACAAACATGGAAAAAGTAAGCAAAGCTGTGTCTCGGTACAAAGCGTTAATCACTCAACCGTACCAAATGGTCTCATCCCACCCGAGTGCTGTCCATGAAAGTAAAGTCCAGGTGCAATAACATTCCCCGATGCACATTACCACGAACGATATGCCACGAATGCAATCGAGTCGAGTCAATTGTCCCGATTTTAATGCCGGATTAAAACAAGCGAGGGCGTTAAATGACTCCTGCCTCCTGTCGCTCAAAGCCGTCTGCCTTTCAACAGCGTGCGCCATCGAGAAAAGCAACAGAGATTGAGTCGTGAAAGGCAATTAAACCGAGGTGCACGCTGATGAAATGTGCTTGACAGTATGAGCTTACAAGAAGGGCGTGTAAGGCAAAGAGCGCCGCACATAGCATTAGCATCCATCTCGTATGACCCGATCGCAAGCGGACAGCGGAGGCCGATAGCTGTTCACACTTGATGTTTTCACATCTTGAATACATGCCCACAAAATACTTGATCAAATTTCCTTAGCAGCTGCCAAAACCAAATGAAAAAAAAAAACAAAAAAAAACCAGCCAAGTCCCAACAAACACTCAAGCAAAGTGTTAACGTAAAGCCAGATCTCATTTCTTAATGAAATAATTGCGGTCTCGCAGTGGTTGATAAAAAAATAAATAAATAAATAAAAACTTTTCATAGTAACTTGCTGTGTGGCATTTTGTGCAACCTTTGATCATCTAATGAGATCTCACGAGCCTAAATCATACAAACGAAAACAGAGAGGTGGGGGGGGGGGGGGCAGGAAGGAAGGGAAAAAAAAAAAAAAAAAAAAAACAGGAGTTGCATACAAATTTAGTCACTGCATAGTCAGACAGCACACCATCAATATCTGCCTCTCAGCAATGCAACTCTTGTGCACCATCATCACAGTGCACAGATATATTCGGAAATGTCAAATATACAATATATATATATATCTGACAGTACATATAAACAACGTCCCTGTATTGGAGATAGATATTGTGTTTCGAGAACACATCCAAATGACACGCTGATTGATTGGAGATTTATTTTTGCACAGCAAATACTACCCAAATGCACAATAATGGTTCTCTGCCATTCGATGATTCGACAACGTATACTGCCAAACTCAATCTACCCCTTCCAAACCCTATGCATTACTGTAAAGCCTTCTTAATGAAGCAGTATTAAACCATAATGATCTTAAAGGGTCTCTTATAATTATCATTATTATTGCCATAAATAAAGAATATCTGTGAGAATAAGCAGCCCGATTCCGTGACGTTTATCTAATAATGAACAGAGCTTATGTTGAGAAAGGTAAGAAGCAGCACAGATTTGAGATCTATAGTTTTAACGAATGCAACGTATCCCGAACACAAAGAAAAACGAACCCGTAACATGCATAAGCGGAGTGGCCTGGACAGTTCAAGAGTAGAGCACGATAACCATGAACGTGGCCACGTTGATTTCTTGGTCGTCTTTGAGGGACGTCAGAGATACGCTGATATTCCCATGCTTAGCAGATGACCTCCGGATGCAGTTTGAGCGATTTTACCCCCTCACGGACACGTATTTAGCGCAGCCGACGGGTGATCAAGTGGCCCGAGACGGATGTTAATCTGTTAAGCGTGAGCAAGCCTTAGAGCATGTGTGTATAGTGTGCTCACCAGGGGTACAGGGTCTTTCAGTGCTGAGATGGGGGTTCTCGTCCTCCGAGAAGCTGCTGTCCTGATTAGGCTCGAAGTCCTCGTCAGCAGCCATGCTCTCCATCAGCTTGCTGACAGCACCACCTTTTCCTCTGGCCTGCACACACACACACACAAAGCCCAGTCCATTGGACAACTCGCACCACTGAACTCCCAGCTATTCTCAGTTTAATTCCAGCAATAAAGCCCATGTGCGTGTGAGGTGAGAATTGATCCAGAGAAACCCATTTAGACGAGGGCTTTTTTTTACTTGATTCTCAATTTTAAAATGCCAGAACACCCAGGGGAGCGCCGGCATGTCTGCACACTCCATTACAACTTGATTTATACATGTATGTACTTGATTTATTATGAAACAATTTTTTTTTTTTTATCCCCCGACTTGTCAAATATGAAAACCCAGTTGCACAGAAACAAATGCATAGAAATAAATAGATTAAAGGAGGCACTGGGAAAGCAAAAGGGGGTGGAGGGAGACATCCTTCAGTTCATTCTGCTTGTGAGTGAGCAGTCTAATTAGGCTCGTTGTTCTCCCTGTCATTTTCTCTCTCTCTCTCTCTCTCTCTTTCTCTGTGTCATGGATATTCAGAGCAGGCCTGTACAGCAGGTCACGCCTGGCCAGGCTCATTCAAATACAAGCCATTTCCCAGCAGGCCACAGGAGGAGCCTTCAGTCTGCCAGGTAAAATCAGTCTGTCCCACGTCCCACCCTTCTCTTGTTGATGCAACCATACCCCGTCAACAACAAAATGGCCGTTCCTTTCAAATATTTATCATCTGACCGCTTGTATTTCCACTGTAAAAAAAAAAAAATAATAATAAAAAAATGCTGCCTAATGATGCATGAATCATATACTTTATGAGCTAATGCGTCAAGGCCGGCAGCATTAAAAAAAAAAAAATCTGAATTTAATGTTGGTGGTGGTGGTGGTAGGGGACATCTGGGAAGGAAAACCTTGGTGTGTTTGTCATCATTACCATCTTATTAGCAATGCGGTCTGGTGATGCTTACCTCTCTGGCTTTGGGCTTAATCTTACTCTTGCGTGCAGAGCTGATAGACAGTGATGCGCCGCCCTCTGAGGGAGCGCTGGAGAGTGGGGGCAGACGCAGGGGGAGCTCTTTCAACCTCTTCTTCTGCAACATACACACCAGAGAGAGATATAGCCGAGCCGTCAGAAAACACGCACGGCGCACGGAACAGCCACAAACAAACACAGCATCTCATCCTACAGCAGAGCATCAAACGAGGAGTCGGTGTTAATGGGCTATGCTGCTCAGAGCGCTATTAAAAGGGTGAGGGAGGATACAGAGGGAGGAACAGTGATGGCTGGTAATAGTAGCCTGGCAAGTTTCAGTCGTCCTTTTGTGTCCAATAACAAGACAGGCACAGCAGGAGGCTTTCTTGTCCTACAAATGGAGCAGGCCTCCTGCAGCTGCGCAGTACTCTGGGCTAGCATGCAAGGCTCAGTGTACATCAATAAATCAGCACCCACCTTTCCCAGTGCTTTCGCCTCCTTGGTTTTATGCATGTCCTTGGTGCCATGCAGAGGTGTCTTGGGCACACGAGCTGGTTTGGGCACCGTAGGTTTGGAAGGAGAGATGGGCTTAGCCTGGGCGGCATCATGTAGGAAAATGCGCTCACTCCTGCGGCGGATCCAGCGTTCTTCGTCGCTGCCTTCAGCTGAGAAGCTCAAGCTGAGCTCGGCTGGGGCTTTGGGCTTACGGCCACGTTTGCCAGGGCTGGAGTCCTCACGCAGAACACTGGCCGGGGGTAGCAGCGGAAGCTCGGGTGCAGATCTCTTACCGTGAAGCAGAGACGGAAACTTCCGGATCTTGATGTCGCCCTCGGAGTCGGTGAATTCGAACTCTGTACCTGTAGGAGAAAATGCAAAACTACCATCACACTCATTCATTCATTCATTGCAGTTGCCTATTCTGAACGTCTCCAAAAAAACCCTATATATA
>JAOVYU010000035.1:14100035-14123556 GCA_025674565.1 Synodontis membranacea
AAACGTTTGTCAATGTTCCTATGACGACCACAAGAGTGAGAATCTTTCAGTCTAAAAAGTAGTTAATCTGAGAAAATCTGAGCAAAACGCATGTGAAACGTTCTCATTAAACAGCAGGTAAAAATATGCTGGTGTTCTGCAACATTTAGGTTTGAAGTATTAGCTGGATTCCCCTTATAATGTTTGTAAACCTACCAAGTCACAATTTATTTTATAAGATGCATCGGAATATTTTGACAAATGTATTATATTATGAGTGCTGGAGGAAAAGGCTCGGCCATTCATATCTTTGGCCTCAGAGGACTTCTATGCCTTCAATTTCTCTCTTGTAAAAATGCTTTGTGGGTTTCTATGAGATATAAATATATGACTGGTTGTCAAGCCATAGGAGTCTTCTGGAAAACGCATGGGTCGCAAAATGAAGAAGGCTCAAAGCACGTCCAAAATTCAAGGCCATGTTAATTGTTTTCTTTGACATTAAGGGTGAAATTAAAACTAGGAAACTTTGTGAGAAAGAGTCAGAAGAAAGAGGCCTCAGCTGTGGGAAAATGGTTTCCTCCTTCATCAGGACAATTGCCCCAGAAACGCATGACAGTACTTGACCACCCTCCCTGGGTTAAGTTAAGTTCACCCGATCTAGCACCATTCCATTTTCTTCGAGTCCCTGAAATCAAGTCTGCGCTCAAGAGAACTCATTTCGAGTCTGGTCCAGAAGCGAATAAGAAAGACGGAGCTTCTGAGACAACTAACGGAAGAAGACCAACTGCACCGCTTTGATCAGTGGAAGAGCAGAATGTGGCGGTGTGGAGTGAATTACCATTTAAAAGTGTTAGTTTAGCCAAACAGCACCTGTATTTTAGTGCTAATCCACAGTAAGAAGTGGAGAACATTTTAGCTAATATGTCAGTGTGATTCCTAAATAAAAATCTGATTCTGGTTCTGACTGCCAAACTACACGGGATCTTTTTGCAACCAAACTGGACACTTTTTATTTACAAACACCAAAAGGAGTCGATAGAAATATGACTCTCACACAGACACACGAGAAATTTCCTAGAAAAACAAAATCTTTGAGCCATGCATAAAATGCAATAGGGTGACATATGCTCACCTAGCAGACTCTGCCGCTCCTCCTTTTTCTTGGCTTTCTGCTTGGCCTCCAGCTGGACGAGGGACACAGGGCCGGAGGTAATGGGGCTAGGGATGGCGCTAGCCGCAAAGCGAGCAAGCAGACCCAACCCGCTTTCCTCTAGCGAGGAAGAGCACAGGCCATTAATCTCGTCCAGTTCATGGTCATAGTCCTCTTCATCATCATCATCATCATCCTCATCATCCTCATAATCATCCCTTTCAGTAAAGTATTCTGTTCATAATGAAAGAAGAAGCGTCAAATTCGGCTGTCGTTTTTAGCCGTTACATCATTTTTGACAATCTAGAAAGCTCACAATTCATCAGTATGCAGTAGCCTGCATGGAAAACATTCATGTTATAACCATGCAATCACGTAACTTTATTTAATCCAAACCTCAAAAGGATGGCTTTCAAAACACAAATTTTTTTTTTTTGGTTTTTACAGTAATCTCTGACTGGCTGCAAAGCCATTAGTAAGATGTGCATCCCTGTGAACGCCAACCCCTAACATTTATTTACGATTCTGGCCGTCTCGGAGGACATCTTGTGATTTATCGCTATGGATACCGCATCCCTCATCAGCCACATTAACCAACACGAATGACCTTCCTTTTGATGCATCTTCCTTAAAGACATAGAGACGCCCACCCACTACTACATAACATCACTTGTGAACGACAGACTGTGGCTTTATGAAGCAGCGATCTACCAGGCTGAGCGAGCAGCATCACGCAAACAGCTTTCACACTGACGGAGCTGCATAACAGGATTAACTTCGGCATGGACGCCAGCCTTCTCAAAACTACCGAAGAATCACAGGAAAAACCCTCACAAAACGGCCTCGGCTATTCTACCGAACGGGCTCTGTTGCTGGAAAATGGAAATAGGAGCGGTCTAAAAGCACTGCAAAAAACCTAGATGTGGGTTACAGCCAGAAAGACTGACTAAGAAAGCAATCAATTATTCAAGACCCTTTCAGCATTGAGCTTGTCTAAACTGTTACAGGGAGAGAAACTTCTCCTGGAAAGGACTAACTGCAAGACAGCAGGTACCCACTTTAGCTGACCCTGCCTCCACTTGGGAGGGAAACGGGCAGATTAGAAGACAGATAAGGACACAAGACGCACATAACGCTCCAGGGTGGTTAGCCTGACTCACAACAGGCATGAGCTTGTTAACATGTGAGGGAAAAGCGTATGAGTTTTAGAGCAGACAAACAAGGACCTTTAACTTGTTACAACGTGGACAAAAAGCAGGGTTAGAAAGACAGCACATGCCTGACGACAGCAGCGAGGCTGAAACATGGAACACAGCAAAGGCAAGCATGGACAGAAGCAGGCTGGGCACGTAAAGCAGGCTCTGTGAGGACAGACCTCCATGGCTCCTGGGGCTCTTTGGTTGCTCTGAGCCTCACTTGTTTGGGGACAGAAAGGAGTGTGGGCTGTTAGCCGCCTAAGCCATGGTTATATCCCCCTCTTCTCTTAACTGTGAGATCTGCACTACACAACAGATAAAGACGCCAGAGGCTGTGAGGTGAGGAAGAAAATACAGCCTTGACGTGGCCTCCATAACCTCAAATTATACAAAAAAAAAAGTTAGGGATGAAAACGTATCAACGGAGACGTGCATATGATAACAGAACGTCATCTGGAACCCATTACCACTGCTCCGATATTCCAAATTGTGTAGCATTCGTGGTGCATTAACCCACTTTTTAAGCAATCGACTGTAGGCTCCAGGAGTAGAGCCATCAACAAAAAAGAAAGAAAGAAAGAAAGAAAGAAAGAAAGAAAGAAAGAAAGAAAAAGAGAGGCATAACCATGGCTTCAGGGCACAGAATCAAGGTAAACTTGTGAGAATGTGTTAAAAGTCGAACATCTTTCTTTTATCTACCGGACCTCGTTTAAAGGAAACACAAATTTTATGGTTCGATAATGCAACATAAGCAAGCACAAATTAGTAGAATAAAACTATTAATCGAGAAGTCACAGCAAAAAGAGGGTGGTGTCCTACTTACAGAACATTGCCCATGGCTCAGGTGACATGGATAGTGACCTCACGTTGCACAGCTGGCTGCCCTACTCCAAGCCAAGTGCTTGGCTTCTCTCGCTCTTTTTTTTTTTTTTTTTTTTTTTTTGCAGCAGGACAAGCAAATGCACAGACCGAAAGACATTCAAAAGCATCATGGGGAGGAGAAGGGGGTCAGAGGTGGAGGGGTGGCCAAGCAGCTGCAGGGAGAGAGCCAGCAGTCTACAGAGGCTAGGTTATTCATTTTTAGTAAAAACAGAGAGCACCCCGTTTTCCAAATATCCCCATCATAAACATGCAGATGTAGGGGACAACAAATGGGTTTGGTCTATAAATGGGTACAACCTTGAGTAACCAATGAGTAAAGAAAATTATACTGGAGGGAAAAAAATAAATAAATAAATAAAAGAAATTAGGAAAGGGCATATAGATGTCTAGAACTGCCCGCTAGGACATGGCCGGGTGTACCGAAATACAGCTAATTTCACTCGGCAAAGATCTGCTGATCAGTAATTTTGAAGGGATATTTCACGAAGCAGAAATATTTCATCCTGCAAGATTTCTGCTTTCTTAAGACATTTTTTTTTTTTTTTTTTTTTTGGCTTGAGCAAAGGGATATTTGAAGAACAGGAAACTAGGAATGAATAGCATATTGCAATCTAATATTCTACATGTAGCGAGAGACAGACATTGAGTAAAAATTAAAAAACCAACATTTTTAATAAAGCTTGGGTACCAAACTGCAATACAATTGAGACATTTCCACACAGCCACACAAGTTTTAATGCACAATGTTATAAATGCCTCAAACGGCAAGAGTCACAAAGTCATAAAAGGCAACCATTTTGTGTAAAAAAAAAAAAAAAAAAAAGGAAGGGAAAAAAAAAAAAAAAAAAAAAAGGACTCCAAAAAGAGTCGACAATATTATATACAAGCATACAAGCAAGAGATGAGGTAGCAAACTATCATAACTATTGCATTTATGGCTTCTCAGAAAATTTACACTGATAGCCAAGGCATGAACAGGAAGCTCCTGAGGCATGAAGGCAATTGTATGCATAGCAAAGGCTTTTTTTTTTTTTTAGTAACCTTGGTCAAACGAGTCCTCAGAGGAGCTGACTCCCGCCTCTTGCAGTAATAAAGCAAAGTGCTTCTGTTTTCTTTCTTTCACCCCCTGTTTGGACTTGAGACAGGAGGAGGAAGACGACGCGGAGGTTCTCTTGGATGATGGGCGCTTCTTCTTAGATGGAGTGCTGTATTGACCTGGGATCGGTGCACAGGGTCCTGATCTACCCAGCATGGCATGAGGTGGCCAGCCATCCTTCACGGAGTCCTCTTCTGAGTCGGTGTCTGTGTCACAAGCATATCATAGTGCTTAGGGCTCGTGTGGTTAATTCATTGCTTCAAGATTATAACAAGCCAATAGAAACACTAAAGAAATTCCACGACTAAATAGTTCTCATATCAGAAAACTATTCAATTAAAACATCTCTTCAGATTAATCAGTATCTTTCTCCACAAACTACAGAAAAACAATACCCAAAAAAAAAAAAAAATAAACCCCATGCATGTCACTCACTGTTAGAGTAGCTGCTGATCTCTGACCTCATTGGAGAGTTGGAAGATTTCCTCTGGCCTTTTCTCTTAAAGCACGAGTCTGAAGGCTTCAATTTGCTGGGCATTTTGCTTTTACCTCCTTTGGAGGATTTGTGAAAGAAACCAAGATCTTTGGACAGCTTGGATTTTGCCATCTTGGTTCTCATGCTTATGTCCGGAAGCATAGACAGCTTGCTCCCAGAGAGAGTTCTGGACTTTCCTGAAGAACCGTCCCCAAACTTACACGGGGCCTTGTTCGGTTTACCAAGCTTAGTGAGAGACAAGGCCTTGTCGAGCTTTGAAGCCAACTGCTCTTGTTCACTTACTTGGCTCTTTTTACTGCCTGTTTTAGGCACCTGTTAGAGAGCACACATCGGAATTAGAAAGCTACACCTCAAAACAGATCCGTTTACAAACGTGTGTTAAGATGCCAAGTCTTGGCAATGCCATTGTGTAGGCACACACCTCGTGAGAATAACCGGAGGAAGCTTCTTGCTCGATCCAGCTCTTGCTTCTTTTCTTCGCCTTTAAAATTCCAACGTCCGTGTCCTCGTCGTCTTCCTCCTCCCGTGTGGAGCTGCGGTATCGCTTCCTCAGCACTTCCCCGCTCTCAGAGTCCTCCGAATACTGCGAGCTCTGGGCCAACCTGTAAAACAGCACAGCGCTCAACTCCAGGCACGATGACTCGGTGGTGCGGCCTGACTGTCTGTGCTAAGGCCCGTGAACACTTACTTTCCACACTTGGCATCCAGCTTTCCTGAAGGCGGAGACAGAGCACACAGGCCATGCTTGCGCTTCCGGGGCCGACCAGGGCCTCTCCTGGCCAGGTTCCTGCTCCTTTCTTCTTGCTGCTGCTGGAGCTGTTGCTGATGGAGCTGTTGCTTCTCTCTGAAATTACAAGTCGACACGGCCATCCGATCATACTCACCCTTCAAATCCTGATACTAATAATCAATGCTTCTGAAGCTAAAACAATGTAGCCAAGGTGAGCTATGCTATGGTAAGAGTCTTACACTTTGTCTCTCCGCCTCTGTAGCCTGATCAGCTCTCTCTGCTTGTCTTTATAGCACCTCTGCAGCTCAGCCAGTCTCACACGATAGTCCACCTCCATTGCATCCATACCCTCCAGAGAGGATTTGGAGAACATCTAAATAGAAAAATTCTAAACTATGATTCTGCCCAGAGCTTAGCTTTACCCCACTCATCTAAACACTGAATATCCCTGGAATGAGATGAGCAATATACTGATAGCATTAGAAGCAATGCACTTGTATATTATTATTATTATTATTGTATACTGTATAATTCACTCAGCTATGTTCATCATCAAATGCTTTTAAGCAAAAAATCTTGCCTTTGTCATTCCACACACACACACACACACACACACACACACACACACACACACACACACACACACAAAGCCCCATATTTCTATGAAAGGCAACTCTCTGAAAATGTCTTTGAGACAACAGTGAGGCCAAGTCCCTAAACATGAATAAAGAAAGCCTGATGAGCCTGAAAGAAAGGAATGCATACAGGTTCGTCTTTCTTCTGTCTCCAGCTGTATTTCTTGTTGGGGTTGAGCTCTCTGGGGAGGCAGATGCTGACTTGAGGCTGGCACTCAATGGCCTCCAGGAGGACTTGCCTCCCAGCCTCAAGGAGACTCTCTAATCCACAGTGCATTATGCCTGCACAAACAAAAACAAATCAATACAAGCATTCGGTAATTCAAGTCCACACAGAGAACATTTTTCTTCAGGTCTTGAAAATGCGCGTCGTGAGAAGACGCCTAAATAAATGTTGAGTATTACGGACAGGCATAACTAACTTCCGGTTATGATACAAAACGCGTTCCGAAGAGGCTGGCAAACGTTAAGGCGAGGCGGACACCATTCTTAATGGTAAAATAATCACTGCAAATGATCTGGCCACATTTAAAACACCTTTATAGAAACTGACTAATTTACCTGGCAAACTCTTATTTAGAAAGATTGAAGTCTAATTCTACTAGCTGCGTTTATTGTTGAGCAACACTGACACAATAAACATGTTATTCATTTGTAAGATGTATTCTAAGTAGTGCTTTTTCCCTAATCAATGTGATGTCTTTGTAAAACTGCTTTGGCAGACATGGCTGAATAAGCCTACTTTCACTGATTACCGGTGCTTATATTGTGCTACAACAGATGGATTTTGAACGGTCAGGCCATTTCTGAACTGTCGTGGGCTGCAAGACCTTTTGTGTTCGGCTGTGTGGGCCACAAGTTGTGAAAGGTTATAAACCTCTGCTGTAGCGAGTGCTTGCACATTCACTGGAGCTGAAAGCCGTCCTGCTGTGCTCCACACATTGCACCTTCCAACTTCAAGGTGAACAAATCTAAGTGTCTCTATCCCCCCCCCCCCTCCCCTTTCCCTTACAACCGATCAGTGCTTCCAGAGTGAGCTAAATTACAAACCATTATTTTGTATTTTGGCTGTTTCGAGCCTTACCCTGCATGGAGTCTCCCTGGTGCCTCTGAATCTCCAACTCGGCCATTTCGCTAAGCAGGGCCATGCCCTCAGCTGCAGTGGACTCCAAAAGACTGATTCCAGGGCACAGCACCATCCCAGTAGGGGGTATCTCGGCCATGGTGGTAAGGGCTCCAGATTGGGGCAGCTCACTGGCCGTGAGCAGTGCCAGCATGCCTGCCATGGGGTCCTCAGACTGGATGGCTACTGGCACAGGGGCAGGTAGGAGCACAGGAGGACTGGAGCATGAAAGCGGTATATTACTACGTGTCGCCTCCAGGTCTGGAGTGTCAAGGGAGGGTTCTTTGTGCTTGGGTGCAGAAATGAGCCTCTCTGTGTGAACCGAATTCGAGTCTGAGGGACGAATACTGCAGTCTATGGGTTGCATGTCGGTGTAACTTGAGGAGGACGTGTAGGCCGACTCTGGCATGTTAAGAGAGCTCTTTGAAACCTCTGCCGAAGGGCTCCCATCCAAGTCCGATCCTGATCTTTGGTACAACTCTTTTTGGGTAGAGGTGAACAGATCGGTCTCGTCATCTTGCTCTTCTTTGTTCTCCTCAGGGAGTGGCGAGGCTGCAGCACCAGAGCAGGCCACTCCTTTAACAGGCGTACATGGGTCCTTGCTGGAAACCGGAGCGGCAGAATGGATAGACTGTGTGGTACTATCCTGGCCCAAAACATCCTTGCCGTTCTCCAGGCCTGGCTCCTTTTTGAATGGCACAATGCTCTCCTCTACTCGCTTGGGCTCTCTGGATGCCTGCAGAGCTTCTGCCACCACTGGGGAACACATGTGGCTGGGTTTCACACTTGCCGGGCTGGCTAAGCGCTTCGAGCCCTCTGCCTGCAGTGGCACAGCTGGAGCCAGGCCTTCTGCATCAGCAGCTGTGGCTGGTTGAAGAAGGTAGGGGTAATGGCTGCCGAATGATGCTGTAATTGATTGGTAGGGGTAGCCTGGAGGAATTTCTGCCAAAACATAACAAAAAACGAGAGAGCCGTCTGAGAGACTTAAAGTGCTTACGCAAGGAGCAGAGGGCCTTGGTTCTCCATGACAGAGTGACAAAATGATTAATCATCCCACACACTCTTCCAGCTTTATGAAACTTTCATGAGCCAAATGGTCCCAATACAAGCATTCCAAAAGCCCTCATGTATACGCCCCCACCCCCCTAGGTCTAATAAATGCACGCATGCTCATACGCTCGCACTGCAGAGATTGCATAAATATATTCATTCCATGTACAAAGCATTATAAAGAGGAAACACCAGGGGAAATAGACACAAATAAGTGCTGCTCTCGCAAGAAGTCTCCATCTGAGTGGAGTGGCAGCTGGTAATCCCATATGTAAGGATATCTGCAGCCTACTCATTAAGACCCCTCTAGGCTGCACATACTGACATGAAGAATGGCACTCTGCCTTTGACTACCATCCAGTGTGGATTCCCAATCCCTGCCCAAAAACAAGTGCAAAAAACAAAAAACAAAATAAAACAACAACAAAAAAAAACCCACTGATGAGATAAAGAGCCAAGCTCAACTGCCCACAGCTCTCGTCTTTCATTTTAAAGGCAAAGTCTTATCAACAGGGTATCGCGTGCTAGTAAAAATAATTCCATTAAACCACCATGGGTAACCGCAAAACTGACAAAGGTGATTAATTGCATACTTAAGAAAGACACTACATTAGGGCACATTAAAATTACAGCGTACATACCAGGATATATGGATGGGAAAGAAGCGGATACTTGTTTACGCAAGTCAAGCTCCTCTTTGTCAGGCACCTCCACAGACTCCTGTTTAGGGTGGATGGGGGAAGGGGGAGGCGACAGGGCGGAGGCAGGGCTAAGCGGCTGTGGGGCTGGGGTAGACGGGTGTGAGTAAGACTGCTGAGGAAGCGTGTTCTCCACTTTGGGCCTATCTTCAGACTTAAGGGAAGTGACTGGAGAGGGCAGTGGTGTGACTGCTAGGGGAGTCACAGTCTTCTTGTGGGAAGTGGAGGGGGTTGGGGAAGGTGTGGGGGGTTTGCGCGAGTGCAGGACAGAGGCAGGTACACTTGTGAGACTGGATTTGGTGCCCTCTCCACCTCTCTTCTCTGCTTTGTCCTCCATGTCGGCCCGCTGTTCTTTTAGTCTCTCCTGTACAAGCAGAATATACTCGTCAGAATCACTCAAATACCAAACGAATGCCAAATAAGGATTAGCGTCCCCCCCTGGCACTGTATGTCCCACTCCATGCAGATGGCTGGGAGGTTCAGCAAAAGCGATTTATTTCCTACCACAAACTGTGCGTTCCTCTGTAGCTCCATGACCTGGGCAGCCTGCTGCTGAATCATGTAGAGCTCCTGTTGGCGTACGAGCTGCTGGTGCGAGAGGAGCTGCAGCTGGTGGGCGTGCTGCAGAGAGCTGCCTGCTGGCGGGTACACGGCTGGCCACAGCGGGGGGCCACGCTCCAACATCTCTGCCGCTGCATGAGAAAAAAAAGGAGACATTAGCACTGCATACACTACACTGTGATTCCAGTGAAAGAATATGCAACTGACAAGTATGAACAGCTACACAGTTCATCCTGATTCTTCTTTTGCTTTTCTCCAGAGTTATTGTGAAACCACCAATTCTGTTCTGTGCATTTACTGTGCTGCACTGGCCAAATAACAGCAATAAATTTGGAAAGGGATGTTCAAAAAGCATATATGTTTGTTATGGTCACGTGTCCACACATATTTGGTCATGGTAGTTGCATCACATTGGTAGTGCATCACAACTACACCGACCACACTATAGACACTGTAGTCTTTTGTGCCTGTAATGCTTTTCACAACAGTCCAGAAAGCAAGTTATTACACCAAACTCTATGCAGTATGTGTATATGCAAAAGATGACAATTTGATCAAAATCAGACCAAAAGTTAGCGAGAAGATGGAGAACCTACTGTAATGTGGAAGGTGTTCGGTGGGAATGACGACCAGTTGTCCAGTCTGCGGGTCCCGGGCAAACTGGTAGGCTTGAGGGATGGACCCAGATAAGGTTGGAGGGTAACCTGGAGGCAAGGGTTGATGAAGAGAAGGTGCCCCAAGTCCTGCACAAAGCACACAAGAGACAGGATCCTGGATTATTAAGGAGCACTCCGTTCAAGATTGGGCTGATGGTTTATATGCTCCGTCTCACAGGGAGGGATCACGAATTCTCTTAGCCATCCGAGAACCAGTCGCACAATAACATCACCTCAATAACATTCAGCACAGACTGCCATCCAAGTGCTGCCACTTGCTTAAGGAACACTGGTGCTGCTCCAGTGAAGTCTAGACAGAAATGTGACTTGCACCAAGCTTCACTAAGGCTGTGGTGTTCGCTGTTATTTTTGGAAAAAGCGCTGGTAGGATTTGGCCATGTTTCTGAGAATGTTTTCTCCTGGCCCAGACAAAAAGGCCTGAGCTGCTTGGCAGGCCAGCAGAGACTGAGAGATCAACCAAATCAACATGAGGAAAAATGCCAAGATCACAGTTTTACAGTGTTCACAACATATTCAATCCACTTCAAGAAAAAAAAAAAAAAATACAGACAACACGATAGGTTCTTGACCTGGAGGTCGCAACCCCAATTGGGACTCTTGCATCAGATAAATCACTCAATTAACAAATGTTATCATGATCATACTCGCTGGGTACATGTATCCGCAAGACTTCCAGACATTTATAAGATATTTACTAAACCAGTGCAAGAAACATATTTTACGAGAATTAAGTAGGGTCACTGAAAGAAGTTCAGAACCTATATCAATTATCTCTATATGTTTTCTTACACTTTATTTGAAGTTTGAAATCAAGTTATGTGAGCTGAACAAGTACCATAAGGAGAACCAGGCAGCCACATAGAGGAGGGTCCAGGACGAGGCAGCCAGGGGTGGGAGGTCAGATGGGAGGTGGGGTCAGAAGGCCAACGGCCTGCCCCCGCCAGGGCAGAGCCTCCAGTCACCATCAGGTTTGGGTTCAGGCCACTCACAGACACCAAGGGAGGATGCAGCTGAGGGTAATCTGCCAAGTCCTTACTCTCTCTGGAAATCAAACACAAGACGTCAACTTTAAAGATACGCAATGGCTAGAAAAACACTACAAGGGTTTATGGTCCATTTCTTAGGTGATCTTGACTGCAAAATATCCATTAAGCCCTTAACATACTCAGGGCAGTCAGTGCTGACTCAGAGCTATGCTTCTTGCAATGACTAAGACGCCGCCTCAGTGTTGTGACTGTTCCTACATTAAATGTTGAGAGCAGAACCATGCTGAGAAATCCAGGATTGTTTTTTTTTTTTTTTTTTTTTTAAGCGCCACATTTCCACAGTAGGGGAGGCTGGCAATTTCTGCCATTCTAAATGACTGTGACACCTTGAAAAAAAAAAAATTTTTTCATAAAGGTGGAAAATACACCCATAAATCCATCTACATTTTAAGCACCGCTATCTTCAGAGGGAGACCAACAGCTATTTTCTGAGTGAAATCAAACGAGCAGGTCTGAGCAGACGTGTTCACTGAGACCTGTGCAACAAAAAAATCATGCCTTTCCATCATGAAGTGCTTTCAATTAACTAACTCCAGTCCAATCTTTCAGCATTCGGCGAAGACTGGGAGTCTTTTTGATGAAGGAAATATATTGGTTGGCAATTCCACTCTGTGCATTAGCAAAGCCCGCAACGCGGAACCATCTGACCACAATGGTCCGGATTTAGCTAATCTACAAAATAAACTTCGCACCTGCTTTTACAGCTGGCCTCTTTATGCATGCGCGAACTGAATAACTGACTGACAGTATTGCACGGGCAAAATAAGAAACAGTCAGTTTTACGGGATCTCTTCCTATTCCTTTTTACGGTACGATATAAAAAAGTCGCTACATATTGATAATTAGTAACACTCGCTTCATAGCTGAACGTAGCGAAAGCGAGTCAACCAGACGAGTTGAACTGACTGATCCAATAACACTCAGACCGCAACGTTTTACGTGTCTTATAATGTGGCCACCTTTCATCATGATCAGATAGCTGAAAACGTTTTTAAAAAATAATGTGAAAAAACAAGACGTCAAATTACTGACGGGGAATGAGTTCCTGTCTAAAAATAGTCAAATACTATCTGATCAGCAATTACCACGTATCTTCAAAGCCGGTATCGGTATTACACTTATGTACGGACATTCTGCTCTCAAATTTCATCTCATCGAGGGAAAGGAAAACAAAACGACACCCTTCAATGCATTACTCATTTTCAAAAAGCCCAGATGGAAATGTCTGGGTCACAAATTCAAAGGGGCAGAACCAGAGACTATAAACAGAACCAAAAAGAACAAAGCAAATAACTAATGACACAAAAGGAAAGCAGAAACTGACAAAAAAAAAAAAAAACATAAACCATATCAAAACTAACATCTTTAACTACATTTGCCTCTACCAGTATCTATCCTGACATATGATAACAAAAATACACACTACCTCAATGCTTTCTCTTGCTCATGTTCCAAACGCCCAGGCAGGAGCCGGCCATCATGATGCGTCCGCTCTTGTCCTTGTTCCTCTTCCTCTTGGCCCGGGCCTGTGGAACAGAGCCAACAGGTCAGGCAAAGAGTGAGCCAGTGTTGATCCAACAATAATCATGAGCTCATTCTGAAGCTTTTGAACTTCTCTGACAATCACGATACCTTGTGTGTTACAAAATGACCTCACTTCCTGAGTTTTGGGATAAGGTGCGTGGCGAAGTGTCAACAAACACGAAAGCTGATAAAATGCACCGAGATACAACGTTTCTAACAGATCCGTTTCCGTTGTACAATGACTACAGTAACTCTATAAATAACTAACGAATATTTTTGCTTGTACGTTTAAGGTGTCGACACGTTTATTTAGCTTCCTTAAATCTACAACGTCGCATATGATTCCGGTACATACGACTGATCCGGGTTCCTTAAAGGATTCCGGATTCCAGTCATCTCCGTGAAGCTAACATTCCGTCTGATTGCATTGTTAAGACGATTCTTAATCTGCAAATCATATCAGCCTCCGTCCCTGCTACGGTAAAGGTGAAATCCTAAATATAACCATAGCACCGAACCAAATCACAGCTTTCATGCAAGAGTTTAAATAAATAAATAAATAAATAAATAAAAACCACAAACTTTAGACCTTAGACTTTAACTTTAGATCATGTCCCAAGAGGTGAGGTGCTGGATGACTGGCCTCTTGAACACACGTCTCAATTATACACAGTCTGATGAAGCCAAAAATTGCATTCGATATGTCACCACATCATTACCAAGCAGAAACTTATAGTGGTTTGAATTATTGGATGCAAAAACGTCTGATGCTTCTACGTTTCAGAGCTTAATTACTAGTACAGTCGGAGAACAAGATGTGTAGAACAGTGTGAACTGCTAGAGAGAAACAGACAGAAACCAACATTAGAGCAATCCGTGATTCCGTCTTATAAGTAATCATACTGTATTTCAGCCAGCTGTCTTCTTTGATAGTAATGGTTGACCATGGTCATGTGTGCAGAAAATGAATAAAAGGACCTCCCTTAATCAGTGAGAGTTTACGTAAGCTTATCGCCAATGCAGCACAGTATGTCAGCTTCTTTACTGGAAGTTTCTTGCTAGCAAAGCAAAAAAAGCATTCGCCGGAATGGAGAATGGTTTACCAGCTCCATGTGGGTCTGTTTGCTCATTAGTTTATGTTATCGCCCCCCCCCCCCCCTCTCTCTCCTGCTTTCTCTACCTCACCTCTGACTGACCCGTCCAGTGTTCAGGTCACTGGCAAATTAGAAACAAGACACGCTGATTTCTCGGAAGGGATTAATAAATAAAATGTGAATTTTTTTTTTTTTTTTTTTAATGAGATGAAATGTACTTGGGCTCTGGTCAATATAGCTGGGCGCAGTGCCAAAGTATCGCCTACGTGTGGGAAACACCGAGGTTGTACTTGATGCATCCAAAGGGATGTACCATGACTAGGCACGACATGCCAAATTCAAATTACAGTACGTTTCTTTATTAGCGGTTGTCATGGACAAGACGTACAATCGTTTCCAATCTACACTAAACCACAAGAGGTTTTTTTTTTTTTTTTTAATTTTTTATTTTTTTTATGTTTGCAGATCCCTGTTTACTTGAGCATGAATGCAGCCATGACGTCCCTGAAAATGATTCGAGTGCGAGTGTGCGGGATCAGCGTTATGACTGACACTAGCTGGAAGGAGACCACATTCCTCAGGCTAAGATGAGAGAGCCCATGACACTACATCGTGCTCCGGGGAAAGGTTTCAGCCTGTTTCCAAGGTTACCGAAAGCCTGTCGGACATACTATCTGTTTGCCTCAAATTCACTGCAGATTAATCGAGTAATGCTCTTTTACCCCTTGTGTAAATTCAAACATCTCCTCTGTGAAAGATGGCTAATGTTATTACTACACTCCCTTTGCACACACAAGACATAAATTAATGCCTCTCTCCCCATGTCATACTCTCTCAGTCACTCTGGCTGCCTCACTCGCTCCCTCTCTCTGGGCCGATTCTATTGCTTAGCAACAAACCTTAGTCTGATTAGAATTCAGTGCCTGTTTACAGCTTTTAGTTCAGGCCTGTAAATGACATTTCTAATACAAGCAGGCAGGTGGTGTCTTAGTGAAAGGTTTAACACACTCCATGTGTTAGCAGGAAGCACTCTGTGCCAAAGCAATAGCGCAGCTCATGGCCAGTGTCTGCGCAATATCTTTGGCATGAACGCTCTGCTGAGTGGCTTGAGGAATCAAAGCCCATCAGCTCCACCCCATGTGAATGTTTTGCTTCCATGCTGAGAGCAAAATGACCTTGCTGGCATGGCCAAACAAACAGGACATCGCATGAAAATAGACATCAAGTGCTGCTCTTAAATTTAGCAAGTCAAATTCAGATGTGCGTTTTCCGGTAGTACAACACTTTACGGATTATTAATTCAAGGTGGTGGTTTACCTTTGATGCCTCCTGCCAAAATTGGTCTGTCTCGGTCTGACACGGAGCTGAGCTTGCTGCTGTTATCTCTCTGTCGAGCCACCGCTACTGCGATGCCAACTGGGGGGTGCCGAACCTCAGCCTCCCCCTGAGAGGAGCTTCCGTCCCGGTTGAACGATTTGGCGCTCTCGGGTCTCTCTGGCTCCCTCTTCAGCTGCTTTCCAGACAGTTGCTGAGCTTTAGCGCTTGCATGCTGAAGAGCCTCCAGCTTCAGGTTACCCAGTCCCCCAAATGGGGTGCGACTATCCGCGCCATGCTTAGACATGACCTCGCCAGAGAAATTCCCACTGTACTTGATGAGGCTCTGCATAGCAGATACCTCACTGTGCTCCTCACCCTGGAGGCTCCCCGGGCTGCCTCTCCGATCCAGGTACATGCGCTTGCCTTCCTCTTCTCCTCTGGGACCTTGAGAATGTTGAGCTGCCAAAGCAGCCATGTGGCTAGCGGCATAGTTGCCCATCTCGAAAGGCTTCCATTTGGTCTCAGCAGAGTGGAGTGTGGTGGGTTCCAGACCAGAAAATGAGGGTCCAGACCTTTGAACAACTTCACGCTCTTGGTTGCGGCTTTCTGTCTCCAGCCCCATTTTGACTGTGTGCTTGGTGCTTGGTAAGTCCTTCGTATTTGGGCTGTGGTTGGATTTGATTGTCCCATAATCTAAAACAGGAGGTCTTTTTACAGCCAAATTGTTGGCTCTGATCACGGAACCCTCTTCCCGTACAACGTCTCTCTTAAGCTCGCTGGTACAAGGAGACTCACTCCTGACAGACGTCCTCTCACTCCCCACCTGCAGGGATGCTCTGTTCAAGTCCCGGTCCCTGCCCTTATCCGTTTTATTATTGTCTCGAGCTTGGGAGGCGATCTGGATGGGCCCTTTCCGTTCATCATAAACCTCGACAGAAGGCACATAAGTAGGAGCTGTCACTCTGTGTTCCTTGGCTGGCTCTTTGGCAGCAGAACAGAGGGGGTACAAGCTTGGGGGCATGTGGTGAGGGGGAGGGTAAGCACCAGAAGACACCAGTCTGGAGGGGAGGGTTGCTGGACTGCTCTGGAGGGAGGAGGGGCTGGCATAAGTAGCGTGCAAAGTGCCCAGAGATGTAGCCACTGAGTCGAGCCGCTTTGGCTTGTCGGAAGAGGAAGGGACGATGGCTTGGTAATTTTCGTCGACCCGTTCCCTTCTTTCGGGTTCTGGGCCTGGGTACCTGGATGGAGGGCCACTGCTGGTTCTGCCGAGTGGGGCCTGGAGCAGGTATTTGGGTTTCACATCAGCAGCAGGTGAATGCTGCTGAAAGACTCGCCGCTCATCCTCAGCCTTAGCATCCTGGGTGAGGTCAACCACGCTGTGTGGCCGTGGCTCCTCCCGAGTCCGCTCCCTACGCTGGACCGAGTGGCCTGGCTCACTCTTGCAGGGCTTGTCTTTTCCCAGCTCCCGGCCTGAGTCTTTGGAACTCTTGTGGAATTCTTGCGTCTTCTCTCTGGACAGGGGGCTGGGTAAATGGGCCACAAGGCTCCGGGCCATGGCAGACTGGGTGTGTACTGAGCCCGGAAGGTAAAATCCCTCTGGAAAGAAATTCAGAGAGAAAGTCATCATGACAGTCCAGGAATTCAGAAAGCTATAGGTTAAAACAGGGTCTTAAAACTGCCAAGAGCAAAAAGATGAGCTACACGGCAACGATTCATGGGGGAAATGGGCTTAATAAGATTATTCATAAGATTATTGCAGGACTCATGTTTCATATAGCTTCTTGTCTCAACCACGTGTCATTATAAATTTTATAACATCGCGTTGTTCAAATTAAATTCCATCGAACTAAATTATTTCAAGACATGAAATGGTGATCATTTCAGATAACTTAAAACGTTACTTTGAAAATAAGCACGACAGACTCGTACGACAGACTCATAACAAACTGCGCCTTCTTACTATGCAATTTGTTCGAGACTAAAACGCTCATGAACTAAAACCCTTACTCTAACTGAGATCATTACCAAGTCAAACTACTCATTTCAGTGCAGATTAAAATAGGTTAGACACAGTATTTTCCACTTCTGAGTGAGACAAACCTTTTTGTGAGTCAAAAAGTGAATGCTGGCCTAGCTGAGGATGCTCTAGATGACCCAGGGGAAGGTAGGGGCTATGGTACAGACCACTGGCAAGGTGGGGGAAACCTACGAGGAGAGAGTAAGAATGAAAAAGACATTATACAGATGCACATTACAGCTACTTTGAAAGGACAGTTGAGGAATTACTTCTCAGTTTCCTTTGACATTTTACGAATGCATTCGTTTTTTCATAACTCACTGGGAGGCAACTGATCTTGAAAAAGAAATTCCCAGACCATATTAGGGTTTGCACTGTGTTGTCTCTCCTTCTAACACGAAGACAACTGACTGAAGATTTAACATCTTATCATGAGACACTTTCAAACTCAGTGCAGCAAGTCACCTTGGTTGAATCGTAAAACTGAATAATGGACGACAAACCCAGGAGGAAAATATTTCTTACTTCTGACAGCTGACAACCACAAAGGATGCATTTAGGCTTGTCTATTTCCAGAGACATGTAAATTTCTGGAATTTCAGGATTAAACCAAGACCTATGACCATTTGCATCACACTGTATTCATGCAATTATAAGGAGGGGGGGGGGACATTCCTCCAAGGAGGCTTTGCAAAACAACTAGAGGGAGACAGTGATTTCTTCTTAAATAGATGAGACAACTATACAACTGGCACCAAGGACAAAAAAGGCATCTAAAGATAAAAAATAAATAAATAAATAAAATAAAAATAATTGACATCCCTTAGAGGAAGAGGGAGCGGCATCGTGCTCAAGTCAATCCTGTGTCAAATGTGGCATAACCCGAGAAGCTGCATCCTTTCTTGGCTGTAACAGCTGAATTCTAAGGGGATGGCTGGTTGAGGGATCTGGGCTCTGAAAATGCAAGGCCACAGTCTGAATGGAATGGCAGCGCGGGCGACGTGGGCGTATACTGATGGGAAGAATGGCCTGAGGCTGAGGAAGATGAGAACCTCCCTGACCTGCTGCACTGTTTATAAAGAAACTTGGCAATGTGGAGGAGGCATTAAACACCCTGGCCCTGGGCGCACACCAAACCCATGATGACTGCCTTCGGAGTCATGCGCTCGCTCACAAATGAAACATCCCTGTACCCCTGAACAAACACTTTCAAAGTGTAGAATCATTCTAAGGGGAGGGGGAAAAAAATGCATACATATACAGCCATTCAGTTTCATGGTGGAGTCTATAAACTCCCTACTGAATGCATTGACGACTCCACGGAGTTTAATAAGTTTACTGGATTAGGTCTGGCATCTACATATTCAAGTGTCAAGTGTCTTCATTCAGAAGGCTTCCTGAGATAGGTGCCCTGCATAGAAAGACAGATAAGACACTCAATAGAAGGTTTTCTTTGGGCAAGGTCAGGGGTCAGCCAATCTGAGGAGTGTTTCCAGAAGGCTGAGAGAGCATTTATTAGGTGGCAAACAGCAGAAGGAGGAAGCAAGCTCAAGCCTGTTCTACGGGAGAGGTTTCTCATGGAGCAAAGGCTTCAGGCAGCCTCAGACAAAAGGATCAGGACAGCTCTATACGAGTACCGGGTCAGGTAAATGCCGAAACGTGGTTCTATTAATCAGTGACTCCCCAAACGCACCGTGTGAGCTGCTTATTTCACAACCTTTATATGTCGGACTTCAAAGATAAGCACTCCAAATTTAGACAGATGAATGGGATGCCAGGAGAGTCCTTATGGTTACACTTACGGTAAAGTGGTTGCAGTGTTTTGGGTAGATATACTGTAAGCATTAGGAATACGGCTAAACCTTTCTAAGCAACTATAACCAGCAGCAACACACTGTAGTCAGGCACCAGGCTTTCATCTTATGGCTATGTCATTAACGTTATACTAACAGAAATCTCACTCGTGGCTTATGAAATGAACACATGGAAGAAGGAATAAAACCCAAGCCTAGGAATAAAACCGAACCCGTCATCAAATAAGTCTGCTGAGGATTCATGTTATTTGGTGTATACCCCGAGGCAAACGCATTCCTGTTCCCAACTGTGTCCTGACAAATCAGAGGCGTTCAGACGGCCTGATAAATAACTGCTGTTTCCAGAAAGAGAACTGTTGACTGTTCCAACATCATTACTTCGTTTCATAAAAGATAAAACAGAGTGACCGGAGATAAAATGACTAAAATTGTTTCATTTCAGACAATAAATTCATCCAGGAGCTGATCGAGATACCGCAGCACAGCTGTTCTGAAAAGAACAGCCTAGCCTTCGACTCGGAGGTTCAAAGGCGCTCTCTCTCTCTTTTTATAGCTAGGTTCAGGTGACATGATGGTGTTATGCTGTTGATGGTATTCTGACACCATTCCAGGGGAGGATTAAAGATAGCCTACCCTCAGCAACAGGGCTAGAGTGTAAAGCATCCTGTTTATTTCTGTGTTCCTCTTTATACCCGCCTAAGGGAGGGAGAAGTGCAAGCAAGCAAGGCTCTTCCAATTTAGGGCACATCTAATCTCCATTTCTCCGCATGAGAGTAAGCAAATCTCAGCCTTGACAATATCTGCAGGATAATTAGTTTTGGCTGCTGTAGTCCTTTCGTGAGGTTCAGTGCCTTGTCGTGCATACACCACGATGCAGGTTTTATAGCCTCCATGCAGGGAAATGTGCCCCGAGTGGCCAGTTGTCCCAATTCTCAATGCTAGAAAACGAGGTGGATAAGACAAGTTAGCTAGACAACAGATTACAGGATTAGCCTTGTATGATCACAAAACGGAGGCTTCTCGAAGCTCGGGAACTGATTTGGCCCAGTTTCCGAGATGTTTTACTAAAGACAGCATGCGGATACGGTTAAGTACGACATGAGGAATCTAGCTCAAAAATGGGTACTCGCTACGGCACAACAGAAATATTTTTGCCCTATTGATGGAAGACTTCAAGTCTGAATCCAAAACTTAAAAGTTGGAAGATGGGAAGGATGGCAAACTCTCTCTCCCTCTCCCCTGTCAATCAGAGCGACACCAGCCAATCGTGGGTGTATATGAGCTCTGGTATGTGGAAGAGGTCAGATAGCACGTGCTTCAGAATGTGAACAGCGGTTCAAAAAAAGACGTGGAGGTTGGCTTCACGTGCTTCAGAGGAAGCACGTGTTTGTCCCACCCTCTTGGTTGGTAGCTGTTTAATCACGGGACAGCTCCTTGGTTGAAACTGGCAAGACCAATAGACATTGTCATTCAGAGGAAGGATTTTATATTCCTTGCCTGAATAGAAATAGTTTGCATAGAAACTAAAGCATGCATAGAAACTAAAAGGTCAACGCAGAGTGCTGCAGCTCCCATACCACCCCACAGTCCAAAGGTAAGCAATCACACTATCAGCAAATCCAAATACCAACCCATCCTCAAAAACACACAGCAGAGATAAAACTATTCGGCAAACAACTTTCCAAATATTATTATCACCTTTTATTGCTTCACAGCGCCAGAATGGAAGGTTCCACCTTTGGAAAGGCATTCAGAGGGGGGGCAAATTCCAACGTAGATGGTCCCTTCAGACCGTCATCACAGCTGCATGGGAATGACGACAAAGCACATGTTTCCGGGTGCTTTGGGTGAGGCTTTGCCATTATGAAACATTACTCGCTCTGCAAAATCTCATCGCTTAAAATCGTGCACTGTGTTTATCACAAACGAAAAAGGCAGCACGCAAAGCGAGGCGGCGTTAAAGACTCCAACATTTCAAGTTTACTCGATCCGTTCGGATCCATCTGAACGCGTCATCCGCGCCGCGCTGTGACGAGGCAGAGCTACGTAATGGGGCACGGCCATTTCATTTAAAAATAGCAGAATTCTGCAGCTGCCACTTCCCTCCATTAATAAGGGCCAGGTGCGCCCTTCAGAATAAACATGCATGTTCAAATATTTTCACAGGCCGCCGAGACCGAGTACACATCAATGTCAGCTATTCATCATGTTTCTGTACAGGCAGAGTGGAGCAGGCATAATATGATCAGTGCCAAAGCTTGAAAAACAATCTGCACTTTTCTCTGCTGAGACTTGAAACAAAGGCCTACGGCTGCATCGCCATTAACGATCCACCCACAACCCACCATCACATGGCATCCTTTACATTGCTTTGGTGTTCATGTGAACCATTGTGGAATTACACAACTTCTTGAAGTGGCAGGCATGAACCTACTTTACAGTCTGAGAAAGAAAAAAAAAAAAAAAAAAACTTTTTTACTCTTTATATGTTCATGATTTCAAAATGACGCTGTTTGCCCAACTACCATTTTAGTCACACTTACCATTCTCCGAACTTCATTTATGAACGATACTTTTAAAAATCTATTTTTTTTCCCCAGCAATTAAATGGAACACCACAGCTAATTATCTTTGCACACGTATCCATTAATCTTAGTCACCCTTCATTAGTAGGGGTTTTATGACAGCTGATCTGGTATACGGCCTGCGATCCGTCTTAGACATGGAACCTCGTCCTTACCCTAATGAAATAGTTTTAAGTAAGAAAGCATCACAACACAATCCGTATACAATGTTATACAACACAGCAAAAGAATGAACCAAAAAAACCCCCAAAAGGGTGCAGTATCCACACAGCATAAACATGGCGATGAACACAGCTTGATGTTACTGAATGCCTAAAAAAATCACTCATGCTGTCTCTATTTCAGCTATTTTTCACTCATGCATTCTTGCCAAGTGCTGTCATTGGCTGGTCAGGAATCAAATTCGCTTGATGGAGCGTTAAAGACAGAAACACTGTCAAAATGTTTACATGCTGACGGGGGAAAAAAAAAAAAAGATATACAGGCGCACCGAACTGCTCTTAAGATCATTAGCTTAAATCGTTTTTAATGACAGCTCTGGTTTCTACAGCATGTTAATGGTTATGTACATAAAAAAAAATACCAATGCATGCCTTTAAAAAAAAATAAATAAATAAATTATATATTATATTAATACAACGTGGTTAGCAAAGATACTGATTGCGATCCGAAATGAGAAACGTGAGCAGCAGTGCAGCTGAAATCTGCCTCGTTTAAAAAGACTTTGCTCACTTGACGGAGTCTGTAGATGGCCCCAGAACACATTGCAGGCGTATTTATTTATTCTATTCCTTAAAAAAATAAATAAATAAATAAAAATATGTTCTTCATTTTAGAACCACTATTGTTCTGTTTTCGGAGCGGCCTGCAGAATTGCGTTCTCTTCGTCGTTTTAATCCTGTTTCTACATGAAAATGGATTTTAAAGGCTTTATTAATGTCAAGTTTAGTCTTCTTTTATCTGTTCAATATGGGATCAAAGAACGCCAAAGAGATCAGAGAATAAATATGGTCCTTGTAAAAACTGAAAGGTCATCGCATTATAGCATGACACACAGCCGTAGCATGATCGCATCAAGCTAAACCACGATCTACGGCTTTTTAATTTATTTATTATTTTATTTTTACTCTCCATACATTATAGTTACATTAACAGGAAAAGAATCCAACGTTATGAAAAATGGGAACGACTGCAAAGCCAGGAAAAACATGGCTGGATTTGATTCGATTTCATGCAAATAATGTTCAGAGAAAAGGTTTGAATACTGCGCCCGCCTCTAACCCGAACCCTTGTAACTTTTCATACAAACTGAGTCACGTAAATAGTTCAGGTATGAAAGTACCACGGTAAAAATCAGTGAACCAAAAAAAAAAAAAAAAAAAAAAAAAAAAAGAATCAAACTTTTTAAAACAATGTGCGTCTTTATATTACATATGTGACTTATATGCAAGTATGTGAACATCTTTCCTCGTGTGTTATTTTGCCACCACACACACCCCTTACGCAGTAGGAAGTGGCTTATTCAAGTGAGAAACCGGTGTGGCAAACATTTTCACAAGCACAAGCACTTCAACCCAGATCTCACAATTTCTCCTCTTCAGTGGTTTGGGTTTTTTTTTTTTTTTTTTGCTCATTGCCTTACACCAAGTACTCAAAAGAGGACCCCTACTGATCTGCATCATCTTCGTCTATTCTATATTTAGGCAAAGATGGGAAATACTTCGTTACTGTACTTAAGTAGAATTTTCGGGTATCTGTACTTTACTTCACTACTTTTTTTTGTGCCTACTTTCTACTTTAACTTCTTACATTTTAGCATGAGTATCTGTACTTTCTACTCCCTACATTTTC
>JAOVYU010000035.1:14131060-14146708 GCA_025674565.1 Synodontis membranacea
TGCACATCCACACAAGGCCGAAACATGAGCTAAAACACGAGCACCAGCAGACAGTGTGTGTGTGTGTGTGTGTGTGTCTGATCATCTGTCCACAGTTTGAACATTGCTGCATGACGAAACTGCTCTGAAGTAGCATTTGTCAGCAGGATCCGTCTCCTCAATGCCCTACTGCTGTATTTACCACGACCCTGTATTTTATGGGATGCTAGGACGCAGTTAAATAATGCCCGTGACCCACACGCTGCTGTGGGGGCAGCCCTGAAATTTTCTGCCCTGGATTGCAATTACGTGACTGAGCTTAAATGACGTGCGGCATGGATTTATACCGCGCCTAGGCTTGCACCGCGAATCTATTCGGTACGGCAGCTGCTTGGCCAAACAGTGCTCCTTTAAAACGAACACGTATCGTCGAAAAGGCTTCTCAGCACCTTTTCATTCGCCATTCAGGAACGTTTGTGTAGAACTCTCGCAAAATAAGGTTCTGTGCTCACACAGGCCTCAGCATTCATGACAGGCAGGCAGCTGTGTGCACACCTGATCCTCCCATCTGCAGGAAAAAAAACAAAAGTGTCGTATGATGACAGATGAACAACGAGCTAGCAAATAGGCCTAACAATGACGAATCACACCGCTTCTCTTTTAACAAACCTCGCAAGCAGTTCAGCAGTCACAGATACTGACACAAACCACATACTCGCGTATACACAGAAAGAAAGGGGAAGGAAAAAAGAAGAAAAGAAAAAAAGTCAGGGCATAAGAACTAAATCGAATAGGCCTCGTCCCATAAATCAGACGCACACGTTTAACTGTTACTTGACTGCAGAAATCTCAATTACAGGTAGTCCTTTTTTGTACTGGTCACCTGTTCAAACACACGGCAATTATCTTTAATCACGTACATCGAACCGAGCCAAGCTGCATTTTAAAAATCTGCGTATGTATGACATACAAGTAAAAGAAATCAAAGACCACGAAGAATCAGGCCTCGGAACCTGTATTACGCAAGGCTTTCTGCTACACCTCGGTCTACAGCTAAACACAACTCTGCGTAAGGTCTTGCTGCGGGGACAAATTGCTCGACATTTACAGTTTGCAGAACAGACCGGTCAGAAGACTTGGTTTTGGTCGGAGCAGGGACAGTACTGTAACTTCTAACTGTACTGTGCTGTAACCCAAAGATGAAGCCACTGTAGAGGTCGACCAATTATCGAAGCCGATATTCAGCACTTGAGCTCGTTTCCTTGCCCCGTTCTGCACAACCACAATAAATAAATAAAAAAAAATTTTAATTAATTAATTTTACAAAAAATTCATAAATAAAACACCCACACTTCTGCACTCTGGCCCAGCGTCCCACCTACACCATTACTGGATTGGTAGAAATATAGACCGCGTGTCGATCAAATCCAATCAAACGCTTCTTGGTGATTGTGAGAAACGCGGGAATGAAGCAGAAGCACCTGCATCTGCTTCCACAGTGAGAGCAAAGACAATTATAAAAGAATATCATTTCACACACACACACTCACACACCTTGAGACAACGACTGTCATCAGTACATATTTCACACAAGTTTTTTTTCTTTTTTTTTTCTCGATAACTGTTCCAATTATTAAACCTATAAATTTACAAACTTTACATTTATGGCAAATGAATATCCGTGCCAAGTATCAGTCAGTTATCGGTGCCCTTGATTACTAATAATCAGTATCAGAATCAGCCCAGGGAAAAAAATAAAAAGTAAAAAAAAATAAAATATCCACATCCCTAATTCACGGTGTGATATAAATCATGATGCTCTTTCTTCTTCTCATCTCGTACGTCAGTTCTCGAGCAAATAACATTAAGACTTGTGAACTTGGTTAGGTTCCGTCACACCACGGGTTAACAATGGTTCTGTTGCCCAGTATGGCGTTTTACCTCTCACTTCCTCGGTGGGCGTCACCCATCGAGGCGCCAAACTTTCTGTACGCCAAAATATATCTGTACGCTGCTGAGGGAGGAGCTTGCAGAGACAGGCTTGTTATTTAGACGTTGCCTCAAGCGGGAGTGTGAAGAACAGTTGGAGGCTCTTCAGCACTTTGGTGTACTCTAACAAGATTTGAGAGCAGAGAAGGTTCACGGCCTTTTAATATCTTTTCAGAGGAAGAGTTTAACCCCTGTTGGTCTGGCCAGGTCTCTGCTCCGCCATGTGGCCCTCCCCCCATCGATTCACACTCACACACTCCTTTTGTTCCATCTCTCAGACCCGTGTTTGTGTTTTTATGCACACACACACACACACACAAAAAAAAAAGGGCCTTGCCCGATTCACACCAACAGGAATGTCATGACATGATTGCTGAATACAGACGGGACCGCCTAACAGTGTCTTTACAAACATTGTTCTTGATCAGAAGAAGATTTTCCATTAAAGGTGCACCATTTATCTCGTAAAGAAGCTAATAAATCCCATTACCATGTAAAGTAAAATAAAAAGAAAAAAACATTTTAATGATGTCACCGAACAAACTCTAAATTGCTAAATTGCTCCTGGCTATAATGGAACAAATGTATCCGAGTACAAATAATGTACTTGTTTTATTACTATAATTAACAGTTAATCAAGTCTGATGCTAAGAATGACCAAATACAACGCTATAATTTACTGCAATAATTCTTTACACGTTTAAATAAAAACGAGAACGCCAAAGAGATTACGTTCTATGTTTATGGAATCGTCGTTACACACACACAAAAAAAAAAACAGAAGCATGGCGACAGTATTTTGACACTTTTCCTCGTGCGTCAGCCACACGGTGTTTGAGAAACCCAGCATATTACACAACCGCTGCACAAACATTTCAGTTCAATAAACGAAAACTCCCAAGACCTGGCTCATTTTGTTCTTTTTCTAATTAAAAAAAAAAGTACTTATTACTTAAACGAATCCAAAGCAGTATAATTCGATGTAGAATTTTTTTTTTTTCACGGAAGAAAACTCTGTATCATGATTCTTGTGCGTCACATTCAGGTCCCCGACCCCAGCAAGCACCATCACTAAGAAAGAGGACGTGAATGAAATAAGGGCTTTTCCTGTATGTTCCTTCACAACAGGGATGTAAATTAAATAGCACTAACTAACTCGGTGTAGCTTTTCTAGGCCACGGGGCTGTGGAACACAGAAACCCGATCTCATCAGCCATCCAATCACTTACCGTCAAATTACATTTTAATAAGCCTTCTTCTGCAGCCGTTTGGCAGATGTTAGACCAACCTATGGAGTTCAATTCCTTCATTTTCTCTACGCGCGGGACGACTGTCTGGAGAATCGAGCGTCGTTTCATAGCACTTCTTGCCTTTCTCGCTCTTTTGGCGAGTTAAAGGAGGGGAAAGCATTAAAAGAGAGGAATGGAGAAAAAAATAATTGCCACGCAGGGACACGCAAATAATGAAGAAAAGACAAAACATGATGGGATTTTTGCTTCATTCCTTTCTTGGCAAACAACAATTATAGAGATTAATCAAACACTTACGAAAAAAAGCGAATAAAAGGGGGGGGGGGGGTTGTTTGCAAATGCAATGCCTTTTCAGAAAGACACTCTCACATGAGCATGCTAAACAGCCTGAGCGTTTTATTTCAATCGTACGGAGTACATAGCCCATGAAGGATGACCGAACAAGGCATGTGCACTGGGACACTAAACACTTTATGTTTAATTCAGAGGAAAGGCAAGGCTGCAGGAGGTGCACCACCCATCCTCCCCCTCTCTATCTGCTATCTCTCTCGCTCGTCTGCGCCACACGGGACGAGATGGGACGAGCCGGAGGGGGGTGATGGAGGAGACACACAAGCGACCCAGCATCTCACTGCTCTCCAGCTCCCCGCCTGTCACAATGAGGGACTTGTTTCATACCACCTACAATAGCACACTTCTGGCCCATGCTGGAGGCAGAACGCAGCTAAAAATCTGTCTCCAGGGGGGAAAATCAGACAGATTTCGGGACGGTCGCATATTATTTTAGCTTCCTTCGTGACATGCTGCTAAATAAAGAGCTATAACTCTCTAGTTTAGCACCTTCTCCCTGCACATTACAGCGACGCATGTTTACCCTCGAGACCTGAGAGCGCGCAGGATGGTACGCGGGGTAACTAGCAGTTTTTTGGGGTTTTTTTTAACCTGCACTCTTCGAGAGTTAAAAGCATTGTCAATCGCAGAACATAATAATAAACAAATAGCAAGTTGAAAGGGAAATGGTGGACAGAAGAGCACATGAGAGCAGCGTTACTGTGTGCGCTGCATGCACAGCTTCACTCCAAGCGCTCGGTGCGTTCAATACAACAGGCCAAGGAAAAAAAAAAAAAAAAAAGCTGTAGCACAAGATCAGCGCTACTGGATTCACGGGAAGTGGAGCCTTGATCTCGGCAGCTTGCGAGTCTGCCAATATGCACCGTGCCCTTGGGCAAGCTTGTCTCCAGCGTCGGTGAAGGTTACACAACAAATCATAAACATGTCACAAGCGTGGCCCCCGAGTATAAAAAAGAATAAATAGACAGTAGTCTACTTCTGCAAACACAGAACATTGCTGTGGATATTCTTGCACAGGGGACGGAGGGGAAAGGCAAAGACAAACAGAGATTTGGGAGAAGAGCACAGGGATCAATAAGAGAATAGACAGCAGACAGGCGAGGTGTTGGCCGTTAGCTCGATCACCAGGATCCTCGAAGAAAAAACAGGCCTTAAGCCACCAGTAAAGCTGGAGATGGAGATGGGTCCGAATGATCCAGTCATCAATTCACGGTCGTTATTAAAATACATTTCTGTCAAGAGCTTAACAATATTCCGAATAACTCAGTTTAATCATCGCTATTATTACTATAGAATGTCAACGAGACTAGTGAGTTCCTGTTTTCACCAACATTATGGCTATAAATGATTAAAACCCATAAAATGTTTGCTAATAAAAATAAACGGCAGGGTTTGGCAGATCGCCGTGGTTTGCACTGCAATGCACACGCATTATTACGACGTCCTGCACGAACAACAACACGCACAACAGGGTGTGCTGTTCTAGGAAAATAACGCCACACCAAAGCAAAACGCTAATCCCAGTGCGATTTATTCCTCTCCTACCACAGCGATTTGCCAAATGCTGCCATTTATTTTTTTATTAACAAACATTATTTTAGGAGTTTTAATCAGGGAAAAAAGGATAATAATCGGCGAAAACAGGAACTCGCTTGTCTCATGGACATTCCATAAGCTTCGATGCAACTCTAGACAATTCTCCCCTCGCCAACTTCACTTTATTATTTGTCTCGTTAACTTTTGTGTTTCGGCACAACAGTTACAAAAGCGCTGACGCTGGAGACTTCCAGAAACGCTACCTCTCCTAACAGGAAGCGTCACCTTACCAACAGAAACGGCTTCGTTTTGTTCTGGGTTTATTTATTTACGTTTTTGTTACCCGCCTGATTTTTAGAAGCTGCTTATTCTTAGACTTCATGGCTGCATGAATGACAACAGGTCCCGGTTGTTTCTACGGAAACGGTAACATACCAGAACGGGAGCGTTAATAACCTGAATTACAGCTACTGTCAGGGCTGCTGTTCCAGAAACTTCGTCCTCACCCTCTAACCAAATCACATCGGAGAATCTCAAAAGAGCTGTGGTAGAACTCATTCTATTTAGAATTTGAGCTTTATAGATTGACCCTGCTACGTAACTTTATAGCTGTCAGAAGGCTAAACCCGGAACCTACAAGAAGCCAATAGTGTGTATAGGTGAGATTTAACAGCGTGCAGAAAGACTCTGTAGAACGGAATGGTCAAACACTTGCAAAGGCACGTCCTAGTTGAACAGCGATGATGCGTAAGAATAGTTTCAACGGCTCCTCGTCTATCCGAGTGAGTACTGTAATCATCTTAAAAAGCAGTCAGACACCACAAAAAGCAGCGAGAGGATGTGTGTGTTGCTAACAAACACACACGGCACATGGCTGATCATTTACTGTATATAGGGTTGCTTTTTGCATGTTGCCTTTTTTTTTTTTTTTTTTTTTTTTACATATTACTTGTGATAAATTGAGAAAACTGCCAGGGTCAAAAAGCACGGTTAATTAATAGCTGTTTGTTAGCAAGGTTATATATGACAAATACTGATTATATTTAAAGCACTGCCCCTTTAGCTTGTGAAGGCAATTCCCGTAGGACTTAAAGGGGCTGTGAGCAACATTCCAGTTACTGTGCATAATCCATCATGGTGTCTGTCGTCGTGATGATGCCTCGAGTGCACGAAAGGTTAGAGTTATTTATTCAATCAACGAGCAGATCTATCCGTGTTGGCGATTCATCCGGACAATCCTAAGAAACACATCAAGCTGACGTTAGGTGGACGTGAGCCTGAATCAGGCTAATTATACAAGGCTTCCATCAGACTAATTAGTAGACTAGTTATTCAGAAAACAAAGTGACTAGTCGATTTTGAAAATATGTTCTTTTGCCCTCTATCTGGCACCACAGGAGCCTCAGAGGCACCATATAAAAGCTGATCGATTGCAAATTCCCAAAGGCACTCCACTTCAAACGTGCATCTTGCCAAGATTTACATTCCCTGCATCCCCAATCCTTCACTTATACAAGCTCGCGTGGAAGCCCTGTCGAACGAGCGCAACGTGGTGCACGAATATGGACGTTTTCCTCATGTGGTGCCCTATAAACGCATTTAGAAATATATTCAAGATGTCTATAATTTACTCGCCAATCGTTATCAAAGTCCGCGAAGGATCCTGAAAAGTTGTTCAGCCTTAACAGTCAAAGCCAATCATTATCTAGAAATGGGCGGAAAAACATTACCGAGCAAACATGGAGGAAGTGATTTTGGCAAATCATTCTCCGTGTAAATTAACATGGTTTGGCAGAACTTCAGCTTGTAAACCATTACAGGTTTCTTTCTTTCTTTCTTTTTTTTTTTTGCACCTCGTGTATCTACGTTAAGAAAGCTGCGGCTGAGAGTCAGGTTACTAAAAAAAAATTACCAAAATACCACTTTGTGAAAAATATTCAACATTTTTTTATAAGTAAATACTTCAAATGAGTCCTGGCCTGAATATTGGTTAGAACACCTTTCACATAGATCAAATGAGTTCAATTGGTGGGGGAGCTATTTTCGTGTTTGGGAACTTTTCATTTGTATAAACTTTCAACGTGAATTTTATCAGCAGTCTAAAATGACTCACACTTTCATCCACATGGTACAAACCAAAGAAGAAAAAAAAAAAAACCAAATGTTGCCAAGCTGAATGTTTGTGCCACAGTAACTCAACGGCACACTTTATTAGCCGGATGAATATTATTTATGGCCGGGCTCCTGACAGGGTGCCCCTGATGCCTAATAAAAGCCTGTAGTTCCTGCCATACCAGAAGAGCACCACCATGAAAATCATTCTCAACCCTCCAGTCTTTTAGGCTCTTCAAAGTTAAATCAAGGTCCTTCCCTTCGTTCTATCCTTATCCTCATGTTAATTAGGCCACTGTTATTCTAGATAGCCACTGCTTTAGAAGAAAGAAAAAAAAAAAGGGGAAAAAAAAACCATACAAAAACAAATCATGGACCTCCATATAGCATGAAATGCCTTGCTGTACTTCATAAAAGTTATTTACTCTACGGCCTCGACGGTCCCTGAACAGATGAACGAAATTGCGTGTATAGAAACCAGTTACATAAAGCAGGAAAAAAAAAAAAAGTAAGGAACATCGTGGGTTATTTAGATTTGACGCTTGATTGACATGTTTATCCAAAGCAATTCACAATCGTGAGCAGTTGTGGGTTAAGGGCCTTGCTCAAGGACCCAATAGCGGCACTTTTGTGGTGCTCTGATTTGACCTAAAAACCTTCCTCTCACTAGCCCAAAACCTAAACCACTGAGCTACCACTGCTACCTAAAAACAGACGGATACAGATAGTATCACAGGAGCATGGTAGGTGCAGACAGAGAAGCTTGGTTTCGCTGAGGAAACTAGGTTGTTTGCAATTTGGTGGGTTAACGCTGTCCTGCATGGCAGGAGCTTCAGGCTCATCTTCATCACACCTAAACTACATTTTAGTGCAATTAAAAGCATTCGGATGTTGGATTCCTGTCTGAACAATTCTGAAAAGCGCTTCTAGTTTGCAGCTATGGCTCGAGCTTAAAAAAAAAAAAAAAAAAGGTGCAGCCCCCCTTTTCACCTTTCAAGCCTATTCTCAAAAAATTTGTTGAAAAGAGAACAACCTTTAAGTCGTGCATCTGATAAAACAGAAAAACACACTTCTGTCCATGAACATGCACTTACATGTCTGTAACTAATGCAAATTCAAGAATGTCTGACTTCATACAACAGCTGATCCATGGGGTTCTGCCTCTCCACCCATCTCTCGAGGACAAACTACTAATCGCTAATCGCAGATGGATATTCCAACATTTCAAACAAACATAAGTAAAAACTGTTCTCTTTCTCTCTCTCTCCCTTACACTTATCTGATAAGCTCAGATTTACCTATAGGATTTGTCAAACAGCTAGGGGAAAAAAAAAAAAAAAAAAAAGCATGGGATCTATGAAAGAAGTGCTTGCCAAGCTGAGACTGAAATGACATTTTTCATATCATCAAGGGGCTGGTCCTGGGAAAGAAATAGCAGAATGACATAACAAATCTGCTTTTCCTTTTGATGAGAGAAATTTGGCAGCTGAACAGATTAAATATTCATGTAGTTCTCCGAAAAATGAGTCATTGTACAAACATACGACGCATTTTCAGCTCGCTGGCTCTCTGCAAAGGAGGCCATTTTATTCCGATTTAAGTTCACTCATGGCAAAAACGAGGCATGAAGGACAAACAGCCCTTCAATTAGAGCAACGTGTTGTGACCTGAACAAATTACTCTCTCATACTAGCAGTTCTCTCTTAGTTGCTCGGTGGTTAAGAAAAGAAAAAAAAAATTGAAAGCAAAAAAAAAAAAAAAAAAAAAAAAGGAACTCGCTCTTTTCCCTGGAGATTGGTTAGGGGAAATTGTGACTAAAAATGAACTGTTCAAACAGCTAAACAGAAAGTAGGCATACAGTGCAGGGATAACATGTCACAGCAGATACACAGAGCAACATTTTTAACCGTACACACCCACTGAGTCAAATCACAGCAGCTGCATGACTGCACATAAATCACCACCATACAAACATCAGATTACCCACTACCTTTTAAAAGAACAAAAAATCCAAAGCGATTTACAAACCAAACACAACATACACACACTTGTGTCTCTCGCAAGAACTCACTAACCTTCTAGTTTCTTATCAGTACCTAATCATTGACAGTGATCAATAGTATTGAACGCATATAACGAGGCAGCTAAAGATAATGCAGTGCCAAGCACAATTTTAGTTACTTTATGACCAATACCTATAAACGTAGGCTGGATCACAGCAGCCACTTTATGATCGAGTTATGAAAGGGAGCTTAGAACACGAGCTCTCCTCACTGACAGAACATGGTGAACAAGGAATCATATACACACGGACAACTGACACTGAAGCTCGGATTATTATTTTTCTTTCTGGTTTGTGCGGAATTTTAAACATAGCACTCCCGTCAGGAGTTCTGCTTGGACAGTATAAACAAACTGTTTTAGTAAACGTACACCATCGCTACCACGAAAAGCTGATACTCCACATGACTAACAGGAATGGAGATCTCCGTAGCCCTATCAACAACTACTATTTTTTTTCCCCACTTACAAATATTCTTATGAAAGTCCTCAGTAAAATGAGCCACTGAAAAAGACATTAACGACTGTCTGAATTTTTTAGGATTCCCTCTGGATTTGTTTCATCTTCTGTCCCAACCAGAACCATCATTTTTAAATTTTACAATATGGAAAGTTTTCGGTACAGTGAGGGACTTTTGTACATTAAACGGACAGATAATAAAAACAAAAACATACATCCTCTTTTAAACGAATGCAACAATACACCGGCTTCTTCGTCAATAAACAAAGTAATACTGAGGTCACAATGACACTGCATCAGTCATATACTAATCAACAAAAGTTCTGAAAATAACATTCAGACTCCACTAAAGGGAACTGAAGACCAAAAGAACTTTCCCTGCAGCTATTGGCAAACCCAGAGATCAAGGTTACACTATTTTTACACCAGGAGTCCAGATGCACATGACAGGGAGTTTTTTTTTTTTTTTTTTTTTTTTTTTTAAATCCTGACCCACTTCACACAAGATCCACCGGAACGTTGAGCACACACTCACTACAGTCTAACTACTACCCCTGTAGATCATTTTCTACCGTTTGGAGATTCTTCCTCTAGCAGACGATCTTCTGCAGGCCTACTTATAGAAAGGATATTTTCAAATGCATGGTTATAATCTGACAGCAATAACCTGGCATTCATAATGTCAAAGGAGGGGGTGTGCAAATTTACCTTGAAGCTGCATCAAAATGACATTCAAATACGATGAGTTATGAATGTGACAAAGCCTGCACTAGACAAATATTACGCATCATGACCTAGAACACTAGTGACCTTTACATAGAGAAATTGGTCTCAGGTAGCTACTAAAGCACAGGATATTGTGTTGTAACTATGCTGACGTTTGTTTTCATCAAATATTGACCATCAATATCGGCTCCAAACAACAGCAGCAAAATAAATGAATAAATAAATACAATAACAGGCCTCAATTCAGTGAGCAATAAAGTAGCCGACTGAACCGAGAGTGAGTGGCAAAGCAGCTCTTACTGATACTGATACTGATCATAAGGAGAAGGAGACAAATGGGAGCAATTTCACTCCCAGCCCAATTTTAACAAGGCCAACTTTAAAGGAAATAGCAGGGCTACCTACTATATTCTGTCACAGGAACCAAAATGTACTTGTGGCCGGCAGTATTCAGTGATCGAGCCAGTCCATGAGCACGCGTTTGCCCGCTCATTGCGCGCCTTTGCCTGGTGCCTGCGATCGGGATCGGCAGTGGGCCATTTCAGCTCCACCAGCGTGCACACTCGCAAAGCATTACACACCACAACTCAGCAGCACAGTACATTCAACAACAATCTGCAATCAATGCTACGGTTATTTTATTCTTCTCTCTCTTTTTTTTTTTTTTTTTTTTTTTTTTTTACATAAATGATCATTCAGTCCTCGCACATAACCTATTCCCAATCGCAAAGCCATCGCCTTGTGCATTTTAAATCAGCTTTTTATACACAGCCTATTAAACGATCATTTCAGAATCAGCACGGACTGATCAATCCGCACAAGCTCCTTACAGTACTTTCTCCACTTTATTATGCTAAATGACATCTTCAGGTAACATTCAACACCGAATCGCAATCGCGCACTTTACTCCAAAAAAAAAAAAAACACTAGCACGCTTTCTCATGACTTAGGGAAGAAGTTTCCTCCAGAAATCTACACCAACGACAGGATCTATTTTTGCACCGCACTCATTCGTAGCCTACTTTAATAAATAATTAAAAAAAAGAAGAAGAAGAAGAAGAAGAAGAAGAAGAAAAATAATAAGGTAAAATTTGAAAGCGCTATACTTACTGTGGTGGGATTGGATGTTGATGGTCGGAGAGAGGAATTTTCCCGAGTGCAGAGCGGCTGCCGGGTGGCCCGCGCCCAGGTGGCCGGGAGTCGGTGGGATCCTCCCGGGCGCGGCGGAAGCTCCGAGTCGGTGCGACTCCATGGCGAGTCCCGAAAGCAGCGGCGGGGGAACGTGCACGGATCTGGGGTGCCCGAAATCTCTGCCATCCATCATCCACCAAAGTCGATGGAAAAAGAAAGAAAAAAAGAAGAAGAAGAAAAAAAAACTCCGATCGGCTAATCCGAAAGAGCCTTATAAAAATAATAATAATAGTAATAATAATATCCCTAGACTTCCAGGCAAATCCGCGTCCTTATCCGGCATGGTGCCGACCTACAAAAAAACAAAAACAGAACAGATTCTCAGATAAACACAAACTAGGAATGATTTCAGAACATGATGTGGAATATAGACGGAAATGCAAGCAAGTAGATCCCAGAATATTTTAACATCGCGTGATGACGCAGTTTGAATCAAAAGAAAGTAGCCTTTTAAGTTGCAAGAGGCGACAGGCGAGGACTGGATACAATTTTAAAACATTACTTTATCATGGGTAGGTGGTTGTCCCTTCAACATCGTGCATGTACCGCTTCGCTTATGATGATTTGCTTGCTTGTGTGTGTGTGTGGTTTTTTTTCCCCCGGCCGCAGTACGCTACACTACGCAGGGAAAATCCAGCGTTTACACTTCGGCTTTCTCAAGCAACTGAGCCGAGCTCATGCAAATGCAAAGCGGAGGCTTGCAACACAGTGACGAATAATAAAAAGCCAATAACCGTTTCGTTATTTAAATAATGACAATACCAGGGACTACGGTTATACAAAACAATCAAATAAAACATCCATCAGGCGAGGATTAAAACAGCAAACTGATAAAGCCTCAGTTTATCTGATACTCCAATGACTCTAATAATGTCACTTTTTTTTTTTTACCACTATAAGACGTGTTCATTCCTAAAGGTAAACAAAGTTTTTGTTCTATAAGCTATTAAATTTCTGGGGGGGGGGGGGATTAATCAATCACGTCATAAGGTTAAGACTGGTCAAAAAAAATAATAATCAGTTTTTTTTATTAATTAAGACTCGGAGTCAGAATTAGAATCAGAATTCTAAAGGGCGTTAAATAAATCAGTACCTTTGATCAGTGGTGCTAAAACCGCTCGTGAACAACTGTGGTTGAATTCTCATGTGCAAGCAACTCGATCGCATACCCAGCTTAACAGTTTGTCCCAAGAGCTTAGCGTAGCCCGAAATGTTGTTAGACCTCTCTACTATACATGTAGTTCATGGCACCAGTCTACTCTTTTTCTTTTTACCAATGGACGTGCTGCTGGAGATTTCGAACCCGTCCTTGCACTTCCACTGTAAGCTCCGGCGCCACAATGTGTTCAGCTCACTGAAACATTGCACCTAAAACTCCAGCTTGTGGTTGTTAATGCTACCGTGTAAAATACTTGGAAGGTAAATAATGTCGCCCTGACTTGCGACTAGATCATTTAAAAAAAAAAAAATACTTAAACCAAAGAGTTTGTATAGTTCATGCGACATGAAGGCTTTTAAAAAACACACACACACAGGCTACAAAATAAATAAAAGAACAAACGCGCACTCGAGAGCGATTTTAACACGCTTGATTCTTAATCGACGGCCACGTTTCAAAGTTTTTTTTTTGTAGCCTACGCGTTTCCATTTTCAAGCGACAAAACTTTTCTTCACGGAAACATTAAAGGCAGAAAAAAGTGTTTCTGTGAAGTAGCCTTAGATGATCTCCGCGGAACCATTTGAAAACACTTTGAAAATGTAACTAACCTTTGGTTATTGGCTTGTTTCGCCCGCCCGCTCACCATGAAGAGCCTACAACGACTAGCTACATTATTATTAGTAGTATTGTTGTTGTTGTTGTTGTTGTTTATATTTTTATACAATGTTTCCTAAACACAGCTGCATTTAGACTGGGCTTTCTAATCGACTTGGACCAGCTTACTTGTAATGGCGACTCAGTTTAAAGAATCCTTTTCCTTCGCCAAATCCCGACGCGAGGTGAAATATTTCCTACACTCCATTTACAGACCAAGCGTAGTTACGCAGAGAGGGTCGCTTATACAAGGGGGAAGGCCTCTCTCTCTCTCTCTCTCTCTTGCGCGCACACACACACACACACACACACACTCTCTCTCTCTCTCTCTCTCTCTCTCACTCACACACACACTCACTCACACATACATAAGCTACATACACAACACGCACTGTAGCTCTCAACTATCCTGCAATGAAACAAGCATTGTTTAACACGCCCCGCCCCCACGATCCCGATCCGACACAAGTCTACAGCGATAGGACGCTGCCTCTGTCAATCACCGCCGTGTAAACACTTTGGCTCGTCGCCAGCCCTATAAAACCAATTACGGAGCGAGGAGGTTGAACTGTTTCAAGCCCCCTCTCGTCTTTCCTTTCTTCAGTGATCAAAACAAGGAGAGAATTTGTGGAGGGCAGTTTCAAGGCCGCTCCTGATTGACACAGACGGATAACAGACGTGATTATTGCTCCATCTACGAATATAGGCCAAACTTTTATTTTAATCGACGTATTTATTTTTATTTATTTATTTTTTCTTCTTAATAGAGACACAGCTTAGGCTACGAGTGTTTTTTTTTTTTTTTTTTTTCTAGCTAAGGCATGTGCTGAACTACGTAACTGAGTTTTGTATGTCCTGTACTTTACTCTTTAGGCTGGTCAAGGTGAGTGAGTGAGGCCTGTTTAATTAATTAATCAATCAATCAATCAATTAATTAATTACAAATATTAGGCTAATTGCTCACTTGTAGTCTGGCATTATCTTTTGACGGCTTTGTTACAGTGTCTAGTTTGACATGAAATTATTATTATTATTATTATTATTACTGGACAGTTTTGAAAGAGCCGTATAGTGCTAAATTAGAACACAAAAAATTACAAAAAAAGTTTTAAAAAACGCAAACAAACAAACATTGCGACATTTGTTTTGTTTTTGTTTTGTTTTTTTTTTTTTGTTTTTTTTTCCCTCTCTCTCAAGTAACAGCCTAAGTAATGTTTATGATCTGTTCGAGGATAGGATTTGTAGAGAATTGGAACTCGTAATGAGGGGGGAGAGAAAAATGCGTGAAATGTCTTTTTGATAATTAGATGATTATATTAGATGACTAAATTGTTGACTTAAAAAGAAGAAAGCGGTGCGGTTTCAAGCTGCCCTCTGTCGCGCTCCCCGGTGAGGCGGTTTCAAGTCTTCCTCCTCGGTGGAAAGGAGTGTGTGTGTGTGTGTGCGCGCGCGCAAGTGTAACATGAAGGGGAAAGAACGCAACAAGCAGCATGTCGACGGTGAACTAGTGTGTTTTTGTTTTTTCCTCTTTTTTTATTTATTATTATGGTGGGGGGTTTTTTAAGGGTTTGGCCAAGCATCCTGGCTGCGTTTCTCGTCAGTCTTCATCACTTTTCATGCAGATGTGCACTCTGGATTGTTGTTATTTTGTTTCTTCCTCTCGGACCCTCAGTGCGAGCCGACTTGTCTTGGGAATGTCTCTGAAGCCTCTTGGATGAGTTCTAAATGACCGACGAAATGGCAATAAATTGCCCCTGTATCCACTTTTGTTTGGGGTTAAAGCCAAGAAGACGTACATCGACGTGTCTGTCCACCTCTCTCTCTCTCTCTCTTTCTCTCTTACCCTCTCTCCTTGTTCTGTTGTTTAGAGACTCCTTTGTTCTGGGTGTTGAGGCGCGCCGACATTTATTTTTTGTGTGCGTTTTTGTTTTGGACGGGTTTAATTGTTCGCTCGTGACAACCACTGACTGCTCTCATTAAGGTGGGTGTTGAAATGCTCTTCATGCAAATAAACACGATCAACATATTCCTGTCCTTTTGTTGTCTCTTTTTCTATTATGCATCCACAGCATGGACTAGACTAGTGCTTGGTCTTTGCCGCAAATTGCCTTCTAATATTTATTTTTAAAAGCACGCGCAAAACACTGACCCGAGACAACTATATATACAGTGTATATATA
>JAOVYU010000035.1:14264668-14274964 GCA_025674565.1 Synodontis membranacea
GCAGCGCGGTTCCTCAGGCACAGAGGAAGAGACGGTAGCAGAGCCGCATTAGCGCACTTTGTAATAATATCGGTTATTGGTAAAATAAAACACAGATATCAATAATCAGCAAAATCCTAATATCGGCCACAGATTATCGGCCAGGCCGATAATCGGTCGATTCCTAGTGTCTACAGACCTTTTTTTAATTTTTTTTTAAATTTTAATTATATATTTAGTTGCCCCTAGTGCCACATGTCCCCACCTATCAGACGATTCTCCTGTGTCACCAACCAGGGAGGGCGAACTCTATCACGTGCCTCCTCCCAGCTGACCACAGCGTTATGAACTGCTTGCACATGTGGCGCTAGGGGGCGGAGTAACACACTCAGAGGACAGCGCTTTCCACTCGCACGCATGCGCTCATGTACGCCCATGATTGGCCAGTGTCGCTGTATTGACAGGGAAGAGGGTATGCCAGTCCTCCCTCCTTGAGAGCTCGGGCACCTCTCTAGAGCTCCCACCCACGGATGGCTATGATATCACCAGGAATCGAACTCGCGATCTCCCGAATAAGAGAACTCGCCTGTCTGTTGTGCCACTCAAGAGCTATCTACAAACCTATTGGCCATATTCTTATACATGTTAAATTCTTCTCTTAGTTTGCATATCTTGCGATGTATTATTTTAAGATTAAGACACACTTAACCATGCAAATACGCTGTTTGACAGACGCCCTTACAGAGTGACTGTACATCTTGGTTCACTAGGTCACAGACTAAGAGTATTTTCAGTCTGAAAAACTCTGTTAAGGAAAGAATGGTAATCTAGTATAAAACCACAGACATCACAATTTATTTTATTGAACTTTTTTATACATTTTTTTTTAATAAGTACTCCATGAAGAGGTTGATGTTTAGTTTTCATCTGAAGAAAGTCAGTGACTCGGTTGCAGTAAACAGTGACTCCGAGTGGACGTTGTGCTCTTGTGTGTTTTCTGCCAGTGGTTCATGAGCCCAGTGAAGAGGAATCGGTGGAATTCAGCTGGAAAAGGCATCGTCTGTTCAACCACACGGCTTGTCTTGTGCTTTACCACATGTGCATGGAGGTTTGCAGCGTCTAGTACCTTAACTATTTAGTCATATCTTTTAAACCTGGGCATTAAGATGGCTGTGAATTATGTTGTAACTAAGAATGTGGTGTAAATAAAACAGAACGTAGTGTACCTCGAGACAGTTCCACAAGCCTTCTGAAATGCTGTGTACATTCACTGTTGTTGTTATTTTCTCAGGACCCCATAGCAAGGGTGGTTTCTGTAACGAGTAAACCGAAAAGCAAGTGGCGTCCATTACCACTAGACACTGTGGTAAGTCATCAAAGCAGTGCGTCTGTTTCATAGTTTTATAGCTTATCTCCGCATTGCATGTCAAAATAATTATTTATGTTTATTGGTGTGTCACGGCAAACAGCTAAAAAAAATGTATATATATATATATATATATATATAAAATACATATATATACTAGCTGAATACCCAGTGGCTCCGCTCACTGAGCGCAAGGGAAAAAAATAAAATGCAGTATTTATAAATATAGAATAGGATTAGATTAGATTAGATGGAAGTGCTAGTCACGCTGTTCCCAGTCATACGTAATTTCCGTTTCAAACACGAAAAGAATTATATATATATATATAATTCTAGAACTTGAGAATTTTAAGAAGATCTTCCTGGGTTGAGCTTCATCAAATATATTGTTAAAAATGAAAAATAGTATTGATTGTTTAACACTTTTCTGGAGACTGTATAATTCCATACATGTTATTTCATAGTGTTAATGTGTCTGTTATTCTTCTGAATTGATAGAAAAGTCTTCTTTTTTGAAGACTAATAAACGATCTTATCTGTTTATTTCACGGCTTTGTTGAATGCTCGACTCTGATTGGTCGATTACAGCATTCTACAGTCTGGTATTTCTGAAAAGCAGACCACTATGGTGAATAACAGACCATCGCTATGGATACGGTTCTGATCATAGACTTTGGGTGACCAGGACCAATCACATCAGTCTGCAGAAAGAAGCTTTAATAATCGAATTGACAATGTCCGCTCATCTGCGACACCCTGAGGCAAAAACGTTACTCCATCGGAAACTAACACAGAAGATTTTTTATTATAATATTAGTTTTAATGTTCAGTTTAAAATGAATTATTATACCAAGTGGGCTAGTCTTAAGAAGGCTATGGAGCTTACATTGCCATGGGGTAAGGTTCCAACCACAGGATCTAACAGACTATTTCTTATCGCAGAATAAAAAAAAATTATATAATATGTTATAATATAAATAAGCATATAATATAAATAATCATTTTTAAATCAAGAAAATGATTTTATTAGTCGTTTTATCCTTATGGGATAATGTACAGTGAGTCGATCCTGTATCATCCTGTCAGGGTTTATTTCACTATAATGACTTGGCTCATTATCCTATATATACAGCGACATGTGCTTTTTTTTTTTTTTTTTTTTTTTTCTTTTTTTTTTTACACAGGAACTTGAAAAACTGGCTTCAAGGAAATTGAAAATAAGTGCTAAAGAGACCATGAGAATAGCCGAGAAGCTGTACACAAAAGGGTATGAGTCTTATAAACCTTTTTTATTTATTATTATTATTATTATTACTATAGTTCTTCTCATTCTACTTGAACTAATATTTGTTGGGGGTTTTTTCCAGGTTTATAAGTTACCCTCGTACAGAGACCAACATGTTTCCGAAAAACCTGAACTTGACCCCGCTTGTTGAACAGCAGACTCAGGACAACGAATGGGGGGCTTTTGCTCAAGGCATTTTGGAAAGCGGCGGGCCGACACCTCGAAACGGAAACAAATCCGACCAGGCCCATCCTCCCATTCACCCTACCAAATACACAAATAATCTACAGGTGGCCTTCGTCTTGCACATACAACATACATAAATGCTAAGCCGTTAATTTAAAAAAATAAAATAAAATGTTCTGGATGTGTTTCCTTAAACTGACTTTGATGTGTGATGTTTAAAGAATTGAAACAAGGTTTCTTTAAAGGGCATCTATAAAAAAAAATAATAATTTTTTGTATGATTTTTTTCATATTTTTCTGTTGTATAGGGAAACGAGAAACGGCTGTACGAGTTTATTGTCCGTCACTTCCTGGCCTGTTGCTCCAAGGATGCGCAGGGCCAGGAGGTGACTGTAGAGATTGACATAGCTGAAGAGAAATTCTCTGCAAGTGGACTGACGATTATTGCTCGTAACTATCTCGACGTTTACCCATACGACAAGTGGTTCAATAAGGTCCTGCTCAGTATGACGTTTGCTCCAAATCTGTTAATCACTAAATGTTATTGTTATCGTGTTCAAGCAGAGATGTTTTTCGTCGTACAGGTTATTCCGTTATATACGCCTGAAACAACGTTCCTGCCAACCGCCGTTGAGATGGTGGAAGGACAGACCAGCCCACCTCAGCTCCTCACTGAAGCTGACTTGATTTCTCTAATGGAGAAGCACGGCATCGGTATGATTTTTAGCTTAATAGGTTTGGGTTTTTGAAACCTGGACAAAAGAAAAAAAAAAAAAGAACGAATACGAGTTGTTTGGTCCCCTAGGCACAGACGCAACACATGCTGAACACATCGAGACCATCAAGAGCCGCATGTACGTGGGTCTGACGGATGATCAGAGGTTCCTTCCTGGGGAACTTGGGATGGGTCTCGTTGAAGGTACAGAAACTCATTATTTAATTAAAGCCTTTACCAGATTTCAATCAATCTGATAAAGATACGATTTTAGCCTCGTAATCAGGCTATTATCAGGATGTGAAACAACTGGTAAAGGAAAAAAAAAACCCTCCATGTTTTTATCTGTGTAGAGGCATTGTATCTCAGATTAGTCTAAGTCTCAGATAAAGATCTACTCTATAAGCTTGGAGGAGAAACAAATTTGCTCGTCTGTTTGTTTTGCAGTGCACGCAAATATAGGAATATATAAATGTAGGCACTGTTGTGCTTTCTTTTCAAAACCAGCTGAGGTCCTCTGATACAGTATATGAGCTCTGAGAAATTCTAAAACATTTACTTGAGTAAAAAAAAAAAAAAAGTAATAAAAGTAGGATTGATGCTATTTTGAAAAAATCTGATTATTCACTAAATTCATATAGACTTGAAATTTTTTTGTTGTCATATTATTCCAGTGTGTGTAAATCTGTTGTGTATTTGTCTTGTTTATTTGTATTATTTATTTATTTATTTATTTTTGCGGTAATCATCTTGTGTTTTTTTGTTTTTTTTTTTAAACATTTAGCTGTATTGATAATTGAGTGAAACTTGGTTTCAGGATACAACTCCATGGGTTATGAAATGTCTAAGCCGGACCTGAGGGCAGAACTGGAGGCAGACCTGAAACTCGTGTCTGAAGGACGGAAGGACAAGGCATCTGTCCTCAGGCATCATGTGGCAAAATACAAGACGGTTTTTATAGAATCTGTCAGGAAAGCAAAGAAGTACGTTCATACTGTCCTCATAATGTTGTGAATTTGCAATGTGTGTTTTTCAGGGAGGTTTTTTGTTGTTGTTGGAAATATAAAAGCAGTCATTTCCAGATTTTGCAAAATCTAAAATTTTTGAAACACAAACTCGAGGAAGGAAAGAAGTAAGGCTGCTTTAAGAAAGAGGATGGGGAAGCTGGCGTGTAAGTTGCTTCCGTGTTGGGGGCGTGAGAAGGCAAAGAGGGTTTTGGCCGACAGTCCTGAGATCTCCTCCTTTTCTCCTCTGTTTCAGATTATTTCTTTTCACCTCACTTAATTCAACTAATAATAGAATAATTCACCTTTTTTGTAATTTCCATTCAAGTTTTTGGCCTTTTCAGGTTATGCTGATAAATGCCGATTTTTTTTTTCCCCTGGCATATAGACATAAATAATAATTTTCACTTGTGCCTGAGTTTTATGGCTGTCACCGATGGAAATGTGGTGTGTAAACACTTTAGGGGGGAAAAAAGCAAAGGGTATTGAATCTCGATTGTCTTCCTCATTCCTTTTTTATCTGGAACAACATAGAGTATTTAACAAAACAATGTACTTTGTTTTTTTTCCTTCTCAGGTTGGATGAAGCTCTGTCCAATTATTTAGGCCAGGCCCAAGAGTACACAGAGCAAGAAGAGCAGGAGTTAGAGATGCCGCAGCCGGTGCGGAAGTGTCCACAGTGCAGCCGAGACATGGTTTTGAAGAAGAAGAAGGACAGCACAGGGTAAGCCATAATGCAGCTATAATTAATAAATAAAACACAGGGCATGCTGCTATAGGAGAGTAATCTACAGCGGGATGTTGTGTTAAGACCCCAAAGTGGACTGTTTTCCTGTAAGTGATTTATTCCTGTTATACCACAGCAATATGGCAATGATTGCCATGTTAAATTTCTCAATGAACAACACTTCATACGATTTAACCAATTAGTTATATTTAATTTTGCGGAACATCTGTGAGACAAAGTAGTTCCTGTTATCACTTACATCTCTACTTTTTTTTTTCTCTGTGTTGACAAATGCAGCTTGTCGTTACTGAGAAACCGCAAAACTCAACGTCCTCTTGTTCTGAAGATTCTTCTGTGAAGGACATTTACTCCTTCCATAAATGTCTCAATGACTGAGAAATTGTAGCATCTAAGAACAAGCGCATTAATATAAAGAGCCGTAACTATTTTCTGAGCTGCTTTTAAATAGAATAAAGAAACAGTTCAAGATTTCAGCAGTGCAGCGGTATACTTTTTATCGGGTGAGGCTAAAGTCTGACTGCGTATGTGCTCAGAATGTCACCGTCATTTGCTCGTCGTGTTATTTCCTTTGTTTGTCACACTACTTTGGCTTTTGTAGGAAGTTTCTGTCATGCATGGGCTATCCGAGCTGTAAGGCAGCAGTGTGGTTTCCAGACACGGTGCTGGAGGTCAACAGAGACGAAGGCGTCTGTCCAACATGTCTCCCACATCCTGTCAACTTGTAAGACATACAACTGCAGTTCCTTTTCTGTAACTGGAAGGCATTTGAAATAGCGCGAGTCATACATGGCAAAACAGAACCAAATACACGCCCTGTTGTCTTTCTCAATTCATTTCCAGGCTGAGGTTCAAGTTCAAGAGGGGAAGCCTACCTCCAGGCATGCCTCTTGAGTTTGCCGGGTGTATCGGTGGCTGTGATGAGACTCTGAGAGAGGTCTTGAATTTGAAGTACCTGTGTAGAGGAGGAGGAGGAGGAGGAGATTCCAGCACTCGGGTTAATCACAGTTCAGCACCACGCCAGTCAAACCGTCCAGTAAGCAATCCAACACTTCAGTCCAGGTCTGAGAACAGACCACCACCTCCCAGACCAAGAGCAGACAGCAGCAGCAGCAGACCCAATCCACCCAACACTACACCGGCATGGCCCGCACAACCGTCACAGTCTGTCCAGAACAATGTCGTGTGTAACTGTGGCCAGGACGCGCTTCTCCTCACCGTGCGTAAAGAGGGTCCCAACCAAGGTCGTCAGTTCTACAAGTGCAACACGGGGAACTGTAAGTTCTTCCTGTGGGTCGAACAGGAGAACGACCAGCTTGGGTCCACAGGGAGGATCAGGTCAGGAGCAGGACAACCGGGCCTTAGCTCTCAACCTCCCAGGCCTTCTCTTGGCTTTGGGAATACACCTCAGGGCAGCAGAGGATCATGGGGAAGTGGAGAGGAGAGTATGTGTAACTGTAACACACCTGCAGTCACGAGGACTGTCATGAAAGACGGGCCGAACAAAGGCAGAGTGTTCCTCACCTGTGGCAAACCACGGGATCAGCAATGTGGGTTCTTTCAGTGGGTGGATGAGAACGTTGCTCCAGGTAAATGACTATTCCTGTGTACACCGTATCTCTAAATACAATCTAGCAATGCATATTATTTAGGCTTAATCACACTTTCTCTAGTCATACGTCCAAAATAATGGTAGAACTAACAGTCATGTCGAATTTATCCACACACAAGTGTTAAACCCAAGACAAAGATAATTGGTCAGATATGTCATTTTGTGACCCGTTTACTAGGTAAAGGCCAAAACCCAGTCGATGACACTCCAAAAACTAGGGGTAGGGGTATTCTTTTCGATATCTCAAAAAAAATAAAATAAAAGGTGAACGCATACTGAAAGCTTAAACAAGTAATACAGTTGTAATGGAAGAAATGATGTGAAAGGTTTGTCTTTTGCGAGTAAAATGTGGACTTATCCAAGTATCTTTGAATAGTCAAGACTCCACGTCTAGATAAGAGCTTTGTGGTGCACTTTAAACAGTATGCAAATGTGTCTATTACTCAACTGAAGGACTAATGAGATGACAAAGCTCCACGTAGACACTAAACATCATTACTTATATTTATTTCTGAGGTCCCCTCATGCAGTTCGTGATTATTGTTGTGAATAATCAGTTTCTAGTCTGCATACGAGCTATAATTATTGATGATATTGCTATTGACTTTGATTATTTAACTGCAAATAAAAAAAAATTTATAACATACACTTAATCAGATCTCACCTCCACAACTTTGATAAAAGGCTTTCTCACCAGTTCACAAAATAAATGCATTTAAAAAAAAAAAAAAAAAAAAAAAGATTTTAATTGTGTTATAAGAAGGATACAAATACATAAATAAATATTTTTTTTAAATCAGCTTGTAAATAGAATTTTGAAACAAATTAGGTAATTGATGCTCAGCAGTTACGGTGTGCTCAGTATAGCTGATTTTCCATTTCTGTATTTTTTTTATTTTGTATTTATTTCTGAAAGCCTGAGCAGACTGTTTATGAGAGCGTACCGTATGTGCAACGTCGGCTACTTTCGATGGAATTTGTGCGGTAGAAACTAGAATTATGTATGAATACTGGATATGAACGTTGAGGGATTTGTACTCTTGCGTTAAATGATTATGATTAACACAGGAAAAATAAGAAACGGCACAAAAGTAGATATAGCCACTTTAGTATAGCTGCTTTGGATTAGGATTCATTATCATAATAATGTGTACTTATCATTTTCCTGTCACTTTCCCAGCTGCTCTAGGGAATGTAAGAGGAAACAGCAGTAAATGGGCTGCTAGTAAGAAGAATGACGCTTCTTCAGGCAAGGCTCCTGCTAATAAAAAGCCAAGGACTTGTGGAATTTGCCATCAGCCAGGCCACACACGCACCACCTGTCCTCAGGCCCAGTGAGACAGCAGCAAATGGAGATGATATATTCTGTCTATGTATATTCTGTCAATTGAATGGGTTTTTGTTATAATTTGTACCATTTTTACTATGTAAAAGCAGACTCTTGTACGAAAATAAAATCTAACATTTATAAGAATGTCATCTTTGTTTTCATTGATTTTTTTTTCTATCACGTTCACCCTTTTCACCAGATCTATACGTCTATATAGAAAAATGGATGGTGAAGACAAAGTGAGACATTTTTGACTCTTCTGCTGGTTGACATGAGAAGCCAGTAATAATCACGAATTCAATAAATGAAGACTTCGAATCCTATTTTAACTGGAAAATGGTTGTCTATTTAACTGATTGATTGTTTTATCGGTTTTGACAAGATTAAGAGGAATGGAACTAGAAAGGTTTCTTTAAGTTCCTTACCAAGAAAACACCTTAACTGAAAATGTTCGTTTATCAGTCACTTTATCGTGAATGGTGATGAGTGTAATCTCTTGATGCTTTTTCAACTCCTTACAATTGGCTCATCTGTGAGAGGCTTTGAGGGAAAATGGGTTTAATGCTTCATACAGCAAGCTCGTAATCAGTGTATTGATGAGACGGGGTCCTTTTTGAATCTTCCATTTTTCATGTGGTGTTTCTCTTCAGCGTGCTTATGAAACATAAGCACTCGATGTTGGTAGATGACGTAACTCTGACAAACATTGGCAGTCACTGAATAATTAAATGTTCTTCTCTCGACCACACTTCTAGGCACAAAACTAAAATTTAAATTGTCGAATTAGTTTTAGAAATGAAGTTATGAGATACATACATCGTGGCCATGTTAACACTGTAACTAAAATCTATAGTGTGTTTTAAAGTGGGTTTTAATTTTAACCCTAAATGACTTGCAGGCTGATATTTATAACCGATATATAATCTTCAGCAGTGCAAGAGTTAAATTCTAAAATTAGCCCTAAAAATATTCTGGAAGGTTAATAAATTCTCTTATTGACAAGTTGGTCTATTTACACTTTTGGAAATTAGTTCACTATCTCTTAGTTCACTACCTAGCCAAGTCGAGTCTGTGCCATAACTCATCAATGTCTGCATTACATTCTGAAACTTTGAGTCCAACATTTTCTATCTCCACTATTTCACTGGATTTCTTCTTACTATGTCACTCAAAAAAGTGCAAAAAAAAAAAAAAGAAGAAGAAGAAGCTCTTGCTCTTTTAGTCTTTAGTTAAAAGTGAAACCTGACTGGTATCCATTACGAAAAATTATCTATCATTAAAAACTATTATATATGCCTTCTCACAGGAATAACAAAAGCACAGCATCAACCACCAAATTACCTCTAGAATCAGCATGAACTCATCACACCTGACCGTCACACTCGTATGTACTTGTAGAACACCCAAGTCCAGATTTAGTCTTTCTTTGCTGTTATAATAATATAATCCACTCTTCTCTTTTGGAGTGTAACTATAGGGATTTGTGTTCATTCAGGAACAATAGCTCTAGTGAGGTTGTACACTGATGTTACTTACTCCTGTTAAAGATGATGATGGACTGCTTCTGACATGAACATCTCTTACACTCAAACCTCCATCAGTCAATCAGTTGAAAACTTTGTTTCATCTGTAGTGAATTATGTTCTACACAGCATACTTTTCTGACCATGCACACAATTACATTGGCATCTTATTTGTAATCACACTATCTGGTGTCACCTAAATAAAAAGTGAAAGTGATTAATTGTCATTATTTACACACCACAGCACACAGTGCACAACAACGAAATTTGTCTTCTGCATTTAACCCATGTGTGAATCATGACATGCTTTGGGGTGGTAAATTGCTGGTTGGGGATGTGAACCTGCAATCTTTCAGATTACAAATGCGCTTCCCCTAACCATTAGGCCACCATCTGAGGAGGGGTTTCCTTTTGAGTCTGGCTCTTCTTGAGGTTTCTTCCTCTTGTGGGGAGTTTTCCCCCCCCACAGGCTTGCTATATATACTCAGCAAAAAAAGAAACGCCCCTTTTTCAGGACTGTGTATTTCAACAATAATGTTGTAAAAATCTAA
>JAOVYU010000035.1:14283769-14294115 GCA_025674565.1 Synodontis membranacea
AAAAATTATGTAATTCCAATTGGTAATTCCATTGCCGCTTAAGATGTAATGCAGCGTTATATTTTCCATAAACTTGTTCATCTGACTTTTCAACCCTGTACCAGTTGCATATCTCTGAAGTGATATTTGAACATTTCTTTTCTTGGTAAAGTGCTGCCTGTTTTTTAATCTATTTGGCAGAAGCGCAGACTGTAGGAAGCAGTTTATCAGGTTAAGAAGGCTGTCTTTGTAATGCCATGTATGGAGATTTTTATTAAAAAATAAACTTAAATATGCATACATGTAAACGTAATTAACTAAATTAATAGTTAACATTTTCTATTTAGGTGGCCTGTCCTAAGCATGGTTGTACTGTAATGTCATGCTTCCCAAAAATAAAACTCAGTTTTATTATGAATTATATGAATTATTTTCTAAATAAATTCTATCTCCTATGTAATCAGGAGAACGGTGATATGAAGTACTCTGACCTGAAAACCAAACGCTGGGATAAGAACCTTGAGAAGCCCCCGCTTGACTATTCTGAGTTCTTTATGGAAGATGTGGGTCAGATTCCTGGAGTCTCTGTGTGGCAGATGGAGAACTTCTTGCCTGTTCAGGTGGACGAAGCTTTCCATGGCAAGTTCTATGAGGCAGACTGTTATATTGTGCTGAAGGTAAGATTAACAAATGTTCTGTTTACGTTTGTTTTTGGATCATGTCAGTGCGTGTGTCCACTTGTGTTTCATATTTCTGTCCTTATCTTCAGACTTATCTGGATGAAAATGGAGCTTTGACTTGGCAGCTCTATTACTGGATTGGTCAGGACGCCACCTTGGATAAGAAAGCCAGCGCTGCTATTCATGCTGTCAATCTTCGCAATTTCCTGGGTGCTGAGTGTAGGACTATCCGAGAGGAAATGGGAGACGAAAGTGAAGAATTTACTGCGGTTAGTAGAGCACGTGCATTAGATTTATTTTTTGTATTGTCTTGAATCAAAACAGCTAGAGGGTAAGGGTCATGACTGGGATTTCTTGGGACACATTAAAAAATAAGCTATGGAAGAAAGTATCAAGGTCACGTTGATCTGTGAAGCGTTTGTTCAAGCCATATCCATTTAAAAATCTCCCTATTCCTGCTCTTTTTTTTCCTTTAGGTGTTTGACAATGAAATTTCCTACATAGAAGGAGGAACTGCCAGCGGATTCTACACAGTGGAAGACACACAATACCCAACAAGGTATTAAACTGAAACGCAGAACAAAATACCAAAGCATGTTTCTGTTACCGATACATTCATCTGTTTATTTGATTGTTCGTTTGGACAGACTTTATCGTGTGTATGGGAAGAAGAACATCAGAATGGAGTCTGTGCCTCTAAAGGCAGCCTCCCTCGATCCTCGGTATGTCCATGATCATTTCTAATCTGCAAAGATGTATACAAGGTTGTGTTAATCTCATGAGCCTTAAAACATTGCTTCCTTTTTATAAGGTTTGTTTTCTTGCTGGATGCTGGCCTTGAAATATATGTGTGGAGAGGAGCCAATGCCACCCTTAGTGGCACAACCAAAGCCAGGTAGGTTGTGCATCCTCCCCCTCCATTGAGTAATTATTAGTTTTTTTTTTTCCTTTTGATTCGCTTTAACCTGTTGTACTGTCACTGGCATCTAAAGGTTATTTGCAGAGAAGATAAACAAGAATGAAAGGAAGGGCAAAGCAGAGATCAATTCATTGATGCAGAATCAGGAACCTCCAGAATTTTGGGAAATTCTTGGTGGACAGCCGGAAGAAATCAAGAAACATGTTCCTGATGACTTTTCTCCAGTCCAACCCAAGCTCTACAAGGTACAATGGCCTGATTTAGTTATTTATTGCCCTCAGGGTAGATTATGACACAATGATGGGAGCATGTGAAAACTGATCTTGTGTGCTCTAGGTTGGTCTGGGTTTGGGATACCTTGAACTTCCTCAAATCAACTACAAGCTTTCAGTTGAGCATAAGGACAAACTCAAACTTGATGTGCTTCCAGAACGCAGACTGGTACGTGAAGTACTAATAGCTCGGCTTGGATTTTGTTAACGAGACGGTTGGCTTTCTTTGATTGCCCTGATCATATCTGATGTCCTCCTTTTGCAGCTCCAAAGCCTTCTAGACACTAAAGGTGTATATGTACTGGATTGCTGGTCTGAAGTGTTCATCTGGATTGGACGCAAGTCCCCTCGTCTTGTAAGGGCAGCGGCACTGAAATTAGGCCAGGAGCTGTGCAGCATGCTACATCGACCAAAGCATGCCGTGGTAATCCGCAACCTTGAGGGGACCGAGTGCCAGGTTAGACATGCTTTGTAATTCAAATGCAAGCAGACACTTTATCCAAAGCTTTATCCGGTGCTAACGCTTGTGTTCCTCACACAAAAATCTTTAGAATAGCCCTAAGTTGCAGTCTTTTCTAGCCACTCTTACATCCCCCCCCTCTGTTTTTCTTACTAGGTCTTCAAATCCAGGTTCAAGAACTGGGATGATGTACTGAAGGTGGATTACACCAGGAATGCAGAGAGTGTTAAGCAGAATGATGGCCTGTCTGGAAAGGTGAAGAAGGATGCTGAGCAAAAGAACCAGATGAAGGCTGACCTGACTGCTCTCTTCCTGCCCAGGCAGCCACCTATGCCTCTTTCTGAGGTGCGGTCTCTGTTATATATACTTCATTTCATTAATTAAGCAATAGTATAAAATTCTCTCCCATACACAGGACATTGCATGCACTTTCAAGGTAAAGCATTTTTTTTATGGACTCCCAAGTGGCACAACAGCTAAACTTGTTGCTATAAATTGTCCAGAGATCAAGTTCAAATACTGATGATGTCCAAGAAAGCACAATTGGCCATGCTGTCTGGGTGGGTGGAAATACAGGTTGAAGATATGAGCTTTACATGTCTCTGAGGGAGCACGTGTTGGCCCTCACTTTCACTTACGATAACAGAGAGCTGGCTAATTGGTAGGAACTGGCCAAGACCAAACTAGGAAGAACATGGGCGGGGAAAACAAACAAATAAATTTTGATTTACTTCGGCAATCATAAAACCTGTTACAGTAAATGTCACTTTATGCCCAAGACAGAGGATCATTTATAGGACAATATACAAATTCATGATACACATGATGCTCAGTAAAATAGCTTCAGAGAAGTTAAGATTATGGGGGGTTTTTTTGTTTGTTTTTTGTTTATATTCCTCCATTACCTGATTAAAAAAAACATTGTTCACAGTATACTATGGTTTCTCCAATTAATTTGCTTTGTTTTTATACCCGTTTAGACACTTTTTTGCGAAACATATTTAAGAATTATTAACAAAAGCATCACATTGTAAAATATGCAGATTTATTTGTCAGGAAAAATTCTGATTAATTTATGTTGGTTTAATAGACGTGATAAACTCCCATCGGAACAAATTTTTATTTTTAAAAAAAACATTGTAATAAAAAAAAATGTGCACTATTTTTTGCTCACTGTAATCATTATACAGGCTGAACAAATGATGGAAGAATGGAATGAGGACCTGGATGGTATGGAGGGATTTGTTTTGGAAGGTAAAAAGTTTGCCCGGCTGCCAGAGGAAGAGTTTGGTCACTTCCACACACAAGACTGCTATGTGTTTCTCTGCAGGCAAGTAGTACTTGGATAGCTGATCTTGAAGAAGTAGGATTGCGTCTCATTTTCCTTTCCCTTATCTGAACCTATTATGGCTAAAGTTATCTGGACTATACATGAAATCCCCTAATCCTGTTATTTTGTTTGGTGTGAGGGGTGCAATTGGTATTAATTACTGAACTTGTACTGTACTTGTATCTCTGCAAGCACTTGAAATGTTTCCAGGAATATATGGACAGATTCCATGACGGCTGTAATGAAATAATTAAATTAGTCATTCAGAATGTTGACTTTTTAGTCAAGGCAGACTGCGATATTTGCCAAGCATGTCCATTCTCTATGTACGTAATGTGCAATATAATATTTCTTCCATTTATTTAAAAAAAAAAACCCTGACATTTTTGTTCGTGCGCTGCTGTGCAGATACTGGGTGCCGGTTGAGTATGAGGAGGATAAAGAGAAAGAGAAAGGTGATGGAGAAGGAGAGGATGAGGACAAGCAACCTGAAGAGGACTTCCAGTGTGTGGTTTACTTCTGGCAAGGTCGTGAAGCTTCCAACATGGGCTGGCTTACGTTCACATTCAGCTTGCAGAAGAAGTTTGAGAGCCTTTTCCCTGGCAAACTGGAGGTACAGTTTCTTAGTTGTCAGTAATGTAAGTTGTTCCTGTTGTTACATAAAGAGGTCTGTTATAAAAAGTGGTCTAAAATCCTTTGATCTTCCAGGTTGTGAGGATGACCCAGCAGCAGGAGAACCTCAAGTTCTTGTCACACTTCAAGAGGAAGTTCATTATCCACAAAGGGAAAAGAAAGCTTAAGGTGGACAATGTGCAGCCCAGTCTGTACCATATCAGGACGAATGGCAGTGCACTCTGCACCAGGTTACCATGCTATGCAATATGTATCAAAAATGTCCAATACTGTTCTAATATCTGTTTAACGTTAAAGGACTAACGTGCTGATTTTTTTTTTTTCCGTAGAACTATCCAGATTGCAACTGACTCCAGTAACCTTAATTCCGAGTTCTGCTTCATACTCAAGGTAATGTTCTGTATTCTGGACCTAAATGCAAAGGTTCCAAGGTCTGGCTGTACGATTTTATTTTTTACCGACAGCGATACAAAGGGTCACCTGAAAGCTTCGCTTTTCCACTTGAGCTTAAGCAGCAGTCAGATGAAACCTGATTAATATCCCCCCAGTGGAAAAAAAAAAAAGCAATCCAGCGAAGGGGAAAGGATGCAGGAAGTCCTGCTTTAGTACCCTTTGTTTATAAATGTATCTGAGTCAGAGTTGGAAAACTCAGATGTTTAGGTGGATCAGAGAGGTCACCAACTTTACTTGGGTAAACATTTACCTGTGAACGCAGAAGCCCTCAGTCTTGCAAGCCAGTAGAAAACAAGAAGTCTCTTTAGTTCCTCAGATGTTGTACACTGTTGATGAAACGATGGTATCATGTGATCAGTCTGCATGCTCTTAAAAAAAAACCCTGCTGGATGTGAGTGGAAGAAACTGAAAAGGGTTTACTCTATTGCAAAACAGTAAAAATGAAAGGTTGTTCATTTTTACTGAACGCTCAATGTGTGATCCACATGATCAGAATAATATTCTATTTAAAAGATATGAACTAGAATTTCATTTCTTTCTTTCTTTAATTAATGAAACTATAATTTCATTTCTTTCTTTCTTTCTTTCTTTCTTTCTTTCATATTTTAGAAACTGTAGTGCCAGTGTCACTTTTTAAAAACCCAATTGTGACACAAGCTTTTCCACCTCTCTTTTTAGGTGCCATTTGAGAGTACAGACAACCAGGGTATCGTGTATACCTGGGTTGGCAGAGCAGCAGACCCAGATGAGGCTAAGCTGGCAGAAGATATCATGAACTCGATGTTTGATGATACCTACAGCAAGCAGGTACATGTTAGGACCGTTTGCTAGTACGGGTTTTGAGAACAGAATCTCGACTGGATTCCACAACGATGCGTTTATTGCTTTTTACAGGTAATAAATGAGGGAGAGGAACCAGAAAACTTCTTCTGGGTCGGCATTGGTTCACAGAAACCATACGACGAAGATGCAGAATACATGAAATATGCCAGACTTTTTAGGTTTGAACTTTCGATACGTTTTATTTTATACATTTTTATGTATTGCTTGTTTGCTGATCTCGGTTATCAACGTTTATTCATCTATGCCGTCTATTTCACTGCAGGTGCTCCAACGAGAAGGGCTACTTTTCAATATCAGAGAAATGCTCTGACTTTTGTCAGGATGATTTGGCAGATGATGACATCATGCTCCTGGACAATGGAAATGAAGTAAGTGCTTACTCGAATGTTTATTTGAGCAAACCTTTGCACAAAAGGCAAGCGGACGTTGTGCTTCATGGCCCGTGTGTATTTTACAGGTGTACATGTGGGTTGGCACCCAGACAAGCCAGGTGGAGATCAAACTGAGTCTAAAGGCTTGTCAGGTAAGTCTAATTTGAGTCTAAATTCAATAAGCTCATCCTGCGGGATGTTGCATCATGACCGCATTCACTAATTATCCTGCTTGTTTTTCTTCTCTGTCTCGTCTTTGATTTGATCTTCAGGTCTATATTCAGCACATGAGGTCCAAGGATGCAGAGCACCCGAGGAAGCTGCGCCTGGTGCGCAAAGGCAACGAACCTCACTGCTTTACACGCTGTTTCCATGCCTGGAGCGCCTTCAGGACGGTGCCCGCATAAAACATTCAAACACAACACAGCTCTTCTATACAATAGAGCATTACTCTAATACTCTGCGACTTTAAAACACCAATTATAGTAACACATTCTTTGAAAAGTTCATACAACATGATGTTTACCTACTTGAACGGTTCTTTAAGTTTCTATTTATATGTGAGGTCTAAAAGAGATGAAGACTTCCAGAGGTGTAAGAGGTGCCTCCTCAGATAGGCGTTGCTGTAATTTTAAGGGATGATGGAAGAAGAAAAACATCTGCGCAAGAAATACTACAAAGCAGGGTCACTGGGTCTGTGTTCTATTTATGGTGTTGAATTGAACTAAGAATCACTTCACTCAGATCGAACGAATGCTGAATTAAGTCACAACTGGTTTGTATGGGAACCTTTGCTAATTCAGCTTAACCGTGTCAAATAGGCTCTTTGAATTTGCTGTTGTTGTTGTTTTGTTTTTTTAACAATGTAGATACCAAAAGGAATTTGCACACATCTACACCTTGACATTTATTTTGGTTTGAGCTCTTTATATATCAGTGGTTTGAACAATGCATTTATAGTTGTATTCTGCAAAACTAGGTAGTAAATTCACAGCCTAGATTTTGTCACTTAAAGCACAAGCTGCGCTTTGTCTCACGAAAAAAAAAAAAAAAATTATATATATTTTTTCTTCAGAAATAGCTGGTGCCATAGACAGCCCATTACATGTGATTTTGTATGAAAGTGCTGTCTTTATCATCTGCTGCTTTATGATTCACTATGGGGATAGTGAGTGGCAATGCTGAGACTACGGACTTTGCAGGTAATTTGGGTTGTTTTTCTGGAGAAATGCATCTCTGGCTTATCAGGACTAGTATTTTTGTTTTCTTGCTGCTTGGTGCCCTTGAGCTACCCTACATGCATACTATTTCATAAATCAATAAATAAAAGGTATAGGAATATATGTAATAAGGGTACATAATGGCAGTAAGTGGTAGAATATAATGCCTTAGCAGTAATGGTCCTTTTTATGGATCACTTGAAATCTTTTGAAGTCGAATACATGTCATGTTCTATTTGGGCAGGGAAGTGCATTTAACCGAGGCCAAACAGTTAATTGTATTTCATGTTTCGGAGGGATTCGGAGAGGCAAGCTCATATTTAAGAATGCCTGCTTCCTTTTTCAATGTCACTGTTGTGGTGTTTTTGTGTGTGTGTGTGTGTGTGTGTGCATGTGCGTGCACAAAATGTTTCTGTACAAATATTTTCTGCCCCTGGCCCCACCTTCAAATGCTATATTTATGTATTTTGTATGAAAATAAAAGTTCCAACACAATTCTCTACGTGTCGTTGAGGATTTTTCATCAAATATTAAAGTCTTGTCAGTTTTGTTTACTTAATAATTTACAGTATTTCAATTCATTGGGGGCTGCATGACCAAACTTCCATTGTAGGATGTACACCCACTGCAGGGATACTAGACGAGTAAAAGAAGAAGTAATACTTTAAGCATATATAGCGAGCAGAAACTTGTTGGCATGCCCAAAATCCTCATAAACCCTGTCTGTAAAAGTAGAAGACCACATTGAGTTATCCTCATATGAGCCAAGAATTATAATCTGAGATTAGATCTGAATTTGAATCAGGGCACATACCCTAACTAGACAGATTAAAAAAAAAAAAAATCAGTGGCTCTATTTCCAATCTTCTTGTTCTTGACCGACAGGAGTGGAACTTGATGTGGTCTTCCGCTGATGTAGTCCATTCACCTCAAGATTCGATGTCTTGTGTGTTCTAAGATTCTTTTCTGCTCACTATGTTTGTAAAGAGTGCTTATTTGAGTTACTGTAGACTTCCTGTCAGCTCAGACCAGTCTTTTCATTCTCCTCTGATCTCCCTTATCATCAAGGTGTTTCAGATTGAAGACCCTCAGCACACAGGAGCTTTTCTGTTTCTCAGATCATTCTGTATAAACTCAATCCCAGGAGATCAGCAGTTTCTGAAATTTTCAATCCAGCCCATCTGGCACCAACAACCATGCCACGCTAAAGTCATAGAGATCACCCCCCCCCCATTCTGACGTTTGATATGAACATTAACTTTACCCCTCAACCTATGTCTGCATAATTTTATACATTGTGCTGCTGCCACGTGATTGGCAGATTAGATACCTGCATGAATGTACAGTTGCTTCTAATAAAGTGAACACCTGAACATCATACCCATATATTGTTCTTTCCCAAAAAGTTATTTTTCTTTGTATGATGTAGCATCACAGTTTCCCTTCACTGGAACTAAGAGGCCCAAACCTGTTATAGCACGAAGTGAGCTTCATGAAGACACGGTTTCAGGAGACTGGAGTAGAAGATCTTGAGTGGCCTGCACAGAGATGATGATGATGATGATGGCAAATAAATATTAAGAGTGTCAAGAATGATCAAAATGGTTTTATTTAACAATGCATTTGCAAAACATTTCACTTTTCATGTGCTGCACCTTGTTCCAAGATTCAAGATTCTTTATTTGTCACATGCATAGTTAGTTATACAGGTACAACATGCAGTGAAATGTATCCTGAACCGCTCATAGTTTGTGCGAATAACAAAAAAAGTCTATAAAATAAAGATTGAAAAAGATTAAAAAAAACAAATAAAAATGTGAAAAATTGTAAAAAAAATAAAATAATAATAATAATAATAAACTCTGAATGTTTCACATGCTTGTTTAAGTTCTTGTCTATGCATTTTATTATTTTTTTTAATTAAACCATCAAATTTTTTTTCCAATAATCTACCATGATGTTACTCACACAAAATGCAAAGTATTCTGAAAAATAAATATTGCTTATTGTTTAAGTATTCTATTTAATTTAGAAACCTAATATTTTATCCACTGGCATCATTGATGCATATCATAGACTAGAGGCCTAAAGACAATGCAAAATATTTGATTATTTGTAAAATAATAATAATAATAATAATGATAATAATAATAATAATAATAATAATAATAATAATAATAATAATTTATTTTAATTTCATTTGTACATTACACAAGTATTGGGAGAAATAAAATTACGTCCTCACAGCTACCCAATCATCGCGAGGCGCATAGTGACGTTTTGAGTGCGCTGCTGCTGATTGGCCAGGCTTCATGTCAATCATCATTTACTGCCTCTCAAACCAGGAAGTGAAAGGAAGCGAAAGCGCGTCGGGGGTGCAAAAGTTGGCGCGTGCGACCTGATCATTACATTTTGTGTAATTCATCACTAAAATGGAGAAACTGGGGTATGTGCCTCAGCCTGAAAGTTGGGGTAAAAAAAAAAAAGGGCAGGAATAATAATGCGTTTCTTGGTGGTGGTAACAGAGTTGATCTATCAGTCTTCATTTATTTCCACGATATACACTTGCAATAATAAAAACGTGTTTGTGTGTGTGTGTTGTGTGTATTGTGTGTGTGTTAGAAACGCGTGTGTGTTGCAGTGTGTGTTTCTGGAGTCTCCAGTGGGACAGCTTCTTCTGAGTGGCTGTGAGAAAGGAGTTCACACCATCACTATTGCTGCAGAAAAACAACATGGGTACCACACACACAATACACACACACACAATCACACACACACACACACACACTACGCACTGTTGCTATGGAGACAGCACCTGGGTACCACTGTCACCATGGAAACACTGAGCATCTTAAACACTTTGCCTTCACAATAATAGTATTAGTGTCATCACACTGTGTCATCTTGATTCTGTCCTTTCATGTCAGAATGCCTTCATTCAGTAAAACATCTGTTCAAAGTGGTGGGGGGGGGGGGACACATCTGGACATGGAGCTTTCCCTTCTGACTAGAGGTAGAATTACTACCGCTTTTCCACGCTGTATGCTCACTGTGTGCATACATTTATTTAAGTTTACATATATATATATATATATATTAGGCAGATGGTGGCCTAATGGTTAGGGACGCGGTCCCGTAACCGAAAGATTGCAGGTTCGAGTCCCACAGCCAGCAGGTACCACTGAG
>JAOVYU010000035.1:14330966-14347429 GCA_025674565.1 Synodontis membranacea
TATATCGGAAGATAAAATGGAGGAAAGAGATTATATTACAAATGCAATATATACTAAATATGCAAACTATATTAGTACGCATGCCTCATTAGTATGGAAGAAAGTAAAACAAGGCGAACAAGCACTAGAAGCTTCTTGCCCCTTCTGAAAGCCGTTCATAGATGTTTGCGCAGGCCGCTCGCGCTATGAAACGGCAGGATGACTTGAATGTACTTGTGAAAAAACAATCGTGACTTCATTGTGCAACGTCTAATGAAAACACGGGAGTTGAGAGAGCTCGTGTAGATAGATTTCAAGTGGAGGTCTGTTAATTAATGTAATTTTCCAAAATTGTTCAGGATGGAGAAAGAAAAAAAAAAAAAAAAAAAAAAAAGATCTTTGCAAACGTTGAGACATTTCATATACAGTCTATAGTGCCAAAGTTCAGCTGCTCTGGTTATTCACGTTAACCCTTTAATTTAATTTCTGTCTTCAACGTGTTTGCAGCAACTGAGTACCATCTTGGTTTGCTAAAAGCCAAGCTCGCCAAGTACAGAGCCCAGCTTCTGGAGCCTTCAAAATCAGCCGGAGCCAAAGGTGAAGGTTTTGATGTTATGAAATCGGGTGATGCCAGGGTTGCTCTAATTGGATTTCCGTCGGTTGGCAAGGTAATGATGGTATAATTTGTGGAACACTAACCTGTAACTAACCTTGACACAACCTGATTGATATGCAGTTCTTTACAAATTTTTTATTTTTTTTTTAAACAGTCTACCTTTCTGAGCTTAATGACCTCTACAGAAAGTGAAGCAGCTTCGTATGAGTTCACGACACTGACCTGCATCCCAGGTGTTATTGAGGTAGAGCTCTGTATTTTACATTTTGAGTTTAAAATATTGAATTCATTTTCCGACCATTAATCTATCCGGACTTCTTCCACCAGTATAAAGGTGCCAACATACAGCTGCTGGATTTGCCTGGAATAATTGAAGGAGCCGCTCAAGGTATATGGTTTTTAGATTCTGATATAGCATTTTGTTTTCTTTTCTCTTCCTTCGCTTTTAATACGTTACTTGTGTGTTTTAAAGGAAAGGGTAGAGGCAGACAGGTCATAGCTGTAGCCAGAACTGCAGATGTGGTCATCATGATGCTGGATGCAACCAAAGGTGAAGTGCAAAGGTAAGTGTAAGCCTTGTGAGCTGTGAGATCGGTTTAGCCACTGTGTTCTTGAGCATTCCTTCTGTATTCTTTCTTTCAGGGAACTTCTGGAAAAAGAGCTTGAATCTGTTGGGATCCGACTCAACCGGTCCAAACCCAATATTTACTTTAAGGTGCGTCTTCTTTCCGACCAATCCCATGAACGTTTCAGATGAAACTAGATTAGATAGCCTAGTTATTGTTGGGAATTTTGCAAGTTAGTGTGTTGTAGGTAGAGTTTTACCAATCTGATGAAAAATCATCCCTTCGGTCATACAAAGGAACTTTCCCTCCCTCATTTTAGCCTAAGAAAGGTGGTGGTCTGTCCTTCAATTCGACAGTTCCTCTCACACATTGCTCTGAGAAGCTTGTGCAGCTCATTCTTCATGAGTACAGTATCCTTTATCAGCTTTGTCTTAACTGGGTTTTCCTTTGGCACGTACGTTTGTGAAAAGGATATTCCCTTAACCTGATTGTGTTGTAGAAATCTTCAATGCTGAAGTTTTGTTTAGAGAGGATTGTACGTCAGACGAATTTATCGACGTCATTGTGGGCAACAGAGTGTACATGCCTTGTTTATATGTGAGTATGAGTCTGCCTCCGTGAGATTAATCTTCTTCACTTCTTCTTTATATGGAAAGGATCTGAAAATACTCGGCTTATTCCTGAAAATATTACAGGTGTACAACAAAGTGGACCAGATTTCGATAGAAGAAGTAGACCGTCTCGCCCGCCGGCCCAACAGTGTGGTGATCAGCTGCGGCATGAAACTGAATCTAGACTACCTCCTGGAGCAGCTGTGGGAATACCTGGCTCTGATCTGTCTCTACACCAAGAAGAGAGGAGGTCAGTTTTGAATGGCACACTTGTTCACAGATAGAAACCTTCTTTTACATCACACCCAGAAGATTGTTCATTCTACAGATGCATGGAGAGTGATGTGCAGTGATGTTTTTGGGTTTTTTTTACGGGTTTAGCTGTTTGGGTTTAGCTGTTTATCATAATTGTAATATTGGCGAATTAGTAATAAACGTTTTCATAAGCCATTAAAATTAATTAAAGAGGACTCTTATTATTAGAGGAATTTTTTTTTTTATTCCCATCCCTCTAGCTGGATTTGATCTTTCCAGTTTTCACAGTTGAGTGTTAGTGGTGCACTGCCTCCTCACAGCAAGAAGGTTCTGGGTTTGAACCTGCTGTCCGACTGCAGCCTTTCTGTGTGGAGCTTGCATGTTCTCCCTGTGCCAGGGTGGGCTTCCTCTGGGTGCTCCAGTTTCCTCCTACAGCCCAAAGCATGCCGATATAGGTCAACTGGCTACTCTGTGTTGCCCATAGGTGTGAATATCACTGTGTTAGCGATAGATTAACCTGCCCAGGGTGTATCCCGTTTTGCAACGAAGTCAGCTGGGATTGGCTCCAGCTTCCCCATGACCCTGATGCATAACTGATGTAGATAATGGATAGATGGAGTATTACTGTATTACTGTACTGAATATTCCAAAACGGATAATGGTTGATATGAGTTCCACAAAATTTTCTATTGTGTTTATCTTTCTTTCTTTGTTGTCAAATAGAACGGCCTGATTTTGGTGACCCGATCATCATGCGAAGAGGCGCATCAGTAGAACATGTGGTATGGTGTCATTGTTATTTAAAAATGTGTGTATATATATATATATATATATATATATATATATACACACACGTTTTCCACTTTAATAGGAACACCTGTACATTGATGCAGTTATCCAGCCAATCATGTTGCAGCAGCACAAATCATAAAATCATGCAGATGCAGGGGAAGAGCATCAGTTATCATAACGGGCAAAAATGTGATCTCAGTAATCTGTGCCCACTGAAGCCTCAGATTCTCGTTCTTGGCTGACAGGAGTGGAACCCGATGCAGTCTTCTGCCGCAGGCCATCTGCCTTAAGGTTTGACGTGTTCTGAGATGCCTTTCTGTTCACCTTCCTGTCCGCTAAGAACATTGCTCATGAGCGAGTTGTTTCTAACTCTGTGTTTTTAGTTTTTCGCACCATTCTGTGTCAACTCTACAGACTGTTGTGCATGCAAATCCCAGAACATCAGCAGTTTATGAAACCAGACCATCTGGTATCAACAGCCATGTCACAGACAAAGTCACTGAGATTTATTTATTTTATTTTTTATTTATTTTTATTTATTTTATTTTTTTTGAGTCTTTTTTCTCCCGTCATGATGTTTGATGTGAACATTAACTGAAAATCTTGACTTGAATCTGCATTATTTTATGATTGCATGAATGTACAGGTGTTCCTAATAAAGTGTACAGTAAATGTATACGCACCTCCTAGAACACAGAACGAAGAATTCAGTCTAAGAAATTCAGTCTAAACAAATTGCAGGCTTGTTCTCACTGATTAGATAGCTCATGACACTTCAATTTAGAACAAGGTCATTTTACTTTAATATTTACTTTTTAAAGAATGTTGCAAAAAATAAAATATCGTAAACCTGAATCATGCTTAGAGAGAATCCCTTGTGCTTTATGTTTAAAGATGTATACCGTTTTCTTTTACATCTTTCTTAGAAACAGTACCAGTATTTAACACAGTCTGTTACTTCCAATTCTTTCCAGTGCCACAGGATCCACAGGACATTAGCCAGCCAGTTCAAGTACTCACTCGTCTGGGTAAGTTTATGGAAGTCTTCAGAAGTATAATGCTATGAATTCTTGTAGTGAACAGTTTGCAGAAGACTTTTCTGGGCTTTTTATTTTATTTTTTTTTGTCTGTGCGCTCAACAGGGAACGAGTACAAAGTACAGCCCGCAGCGAGTAGGACTGACGCACATTCTGGAGCACGAGGATGTAATTCAGATTGTGAAGAAATAATCTCATCTTCAGTCTCCAATCATAGAGTCATTGTACAATTATAAAAGATTACATTTTTACCCTATACACAACTGCTTCATGTATTTACTTTACCCAGAGGACATTAAAATAAACCAGTATTGAGTATTTTGTAAGAAAGCAAACAAACAAGTGAAAATAAGGATTGATCGCAAATGTAGAACAAGGCAGAAGTGTTTCATGATTTTATCTTCGACATTATGATACAGATAATGATTATACAAATTGAGTCATGCATGAAACCTGAATTTGACACCAGGGTGATTTTTTTTTTTTTTTTTTTTTTTTTTTACTGCTTATATACCAGTATTCCTGTCGAATAAAAAAAACAATAATTCAAGTTGAAAGCAATAAAAATGAATGACCTCAAAGACTCAGACACTTGTCAGTAGATTAAAAGGGATGTGAGAGAGTGCACTGTCTGATAGATAAAAAGATTAATAGGACCTTTTGGGACTAACGTGTCTGGCTTAAAAAAAAAAACTTGATTCACGTGACTGAAGCTTGTCCTGTTAGTAACTAAACTAATATTCCAGCAGTGGATTATTTTACACAACTTATTCTTCACTACAATGAACGTGATCGTGAGTAATTGTCATTATTGACACACCACAGCACACGGTGCACAACAATGAAATTTGTCCTCTGCTTTTGACCCATATGTGAAATCGTGACACACAGCAGGGGGCAGCTATTTTCAGTGCCCGGGGGCTAGTGCTTGGGGGCGGCACCTTGCTCAGGGTACCTATCCATGGGATTCAAACCTGCAATCTTCAGATTATAAGGGCGTTTCCATAACCACGAGGCCACCATCTGCCCCAAAAAACTAAGTCGACACTCACTCTTTAAGCTCTATAACCCCTCACTTCATCATCCCAGTACCTGGGGGGCAGCTGCCTGGAATTTACCCCCCCCTTCCCCCCAACACCATTCTGGGTCACACCGTCCAGCCATCCTGCACCTTCATCATCTGTTCCTGAACCTTCCACGCTCGTATCCTGGAGACTCAGATGGAAATGATATATATATATATTTTTAAAAAGCTCCTATAGGTGTTATTGTGCTTAATTGTACACTTTCAAGATGCCAACTGTTACCTTCCCTTTATTCATCTGAAAACCTAGAGCTGCTGCTTCTATTCACGAGTGAAAAACTGGTATAATAGAGATCATTAAATATGCATGTGGAGGCACTCGGGGCATACAACCCAGCGAGCAAGTGTGGAGTGGGGAATCCTCCAAACTCTTAAGCAGGACCACCACAGGCCTCAGATCTCCTGGGAAATAAATAAGGATAAGAAAAATGAAGAGACTTTGTTTTGGGATTACTTGAGGAGCAGCGTTATCCTATCCAGTGCACTGAAGGTAAGGGGGTTTAAGAGAGCCACGCTACAGGTTTGGTTATTTGATACTGGAACCATATGGCACAACACGACAGGTGTGTGTGGTGCAAATACACATGTAGCTTTTGTTAAAATAAACGTCAGAAGTGAAAGAGTTTCATGAGCACTGATCTTGGATGATGGTGCCGTAAGGTTTTTTTTTTTTTTTTTTTTTTTATCATTTCTAAATTTTCAGTCCAGCTGAACAAATACAAACAGTTATACAGTAATTTGCCTTCCATGGGTCCTTGATATGATGTAGACCTCTTTTTTTTTTTTTTGTCTTTTTTTATGTCTATGTATGAATGATGGATCTCATCTATTGAAATCCAACCTTTTGGGGAACCTCAAAAATGAAAAGTTGATATGGACACAAAGGAACATTTGTTTTTTTGTTTTTTTTTGTAAGGATTGATTTTCAGTTTTACGGGCCCATCTGTGATTGGTAACCTTTGTTAAAATGAATATCTTCTTAATTAATAAGGATTATGTTTGTACAAGTACTGTATAAATTTCATTCAGACGTGAGTAGCACTTCTCATTTTGTAAACAAGCCTTTGAAACCACATTAAAAACATTGCGTACTGCTTATCTGATGGTTTATCAGCCAAATATGCCATTTGATCCCCTCACCAGACCCCCCCCCCCCACACACACACATTATATGTTGATTTTATTTTCAATTAAAGTCAACATGATTCTCTTATAACCTGCACAATCATGTTGACCAACCTATACAATATTGCACTGTAGAACTTTGCTGCCATCTACTGCAAAAAACAAAAGTGCTGATGGTGATAAACTTTCAGTTGAGAAAGACACCATGACCCCACAGGGATAATAAAAGACTTTAGGACAAATGCACGTGTTAATTTATGTTAAACAAAAGTATTCATGTAACACAAAATTCTTAACAAGCACCACTTAACATTTACTCACGTGTTCTTACCTTTGAAGTGAGCAGTCCGATTCTCCGATCCTGGCTGATTATCATTCAGGCCAGCTTGAATCAAGCTTAAGAGCCATTGTTCATGAGAGATATTGTATGTGTTTTGAGTGGCATGTTAGGTATAACCAGAATTATCACCGCTTATTGATTACATTTTGTCAAATTTTGTATTTATCAAATTTAGAACAGCGTTTAACAATGACTCTAGATGGTAGATGAGCACCAAAATAGGTGTTAGGACAATTCTTTTTTCTTTTTTTTTTTTTTTTTTGGCCACCCAATCTGAATGTTCTATGTCTTGTCAGTGAGTTAACAGTTTGTGGGGTAAATACTTTTCAATAGGCTACAGCACAGTATTTGGACATGGGCATCACATTGTCCTAATTTATTATCAAGCTCTACTTTTAGATGAAATCATATACAGTATGATGATACGATGACTTATTATATACTGTTGACAGAATTTACAAGAATGATTTTCATTGCAATTTTGGAACCTGTCTTCTTGCTGCTTTACATCCACAAGGTCATGTATACAGGAATAAATATTGTGTTAGGGAGAAATAGGAATAATTCTTGAATTCTTCTTCATTTGTAAAATATTAAAATGAAATTGATCTCGACTTCATTCAAGTTTCGTACATACATTCGGGTTTCATTAACATGATAACGATATGCGCTTGAATGATGTGTTGAGGCTCATACTGGACAGTATATACTGTAAGAGCAACACATGCAATAGGTTTAAAGCAATGGAAGCAACACAATACAATGTGTTATGTGATGTACCAACAATTTCTAATATTTATTTATTTATTTATTATTATTTTTTTTTTAAATAAGTAATCAACCAATATAAATACATTTAACCAATATAACTGGCTTTGAATCCATGTATAGCAAAGGTCAATGCTTAGTTTTAATTTCACACATTTGAATTATTGTCTGAAATTCAAGCTTCCCTGTAGCACTTGACCGAAACATGACTCCTTGGCTTTTGGCTGAGGTAAACAGCTTAGGCTATTTTTGAACTAAATAATTTTAGGTTTTGGATTTCAAGTATTGTGTGAAACTAAACATTCATCTTTAAAATCTTGGATGTTTAGCACTAATCCACATTTCTATCTCTAGTATATTAATGCATTTCTATATTTAAATAGAAAAAAAAAATTAAAACTAACGGGAGGTGTTTCATTTCATACTTTACTGTCGCATTGTCACAATAGTCACAATAATCCAATCGATCAACTTTCTGGAATAAAACATGATAAAAAAAAAAAAAAAAGGATTACTGTAGATATATTTAGAGCTTTTTCAATTAATATTTCATCATTTCTTAGTAAGCCGAATACGGGCTAGCCATTAAGAATTCATTACTCTAAGTGCCATGAACGAATATTAACCTATCATCAGTGAATTAACACAAATTCCTTTTTAATTTAATTCAACTTTTTCATTAAACTAAAAATTAAACAGCAACAGAAACAGCAAAAATATTTCATTCAACATCATTATAACAAGAGCACAAAGCAGTGATAGTCAAATTCAAGCAAGGTCTCCAGAGCTCTCATTCTGACCATACTGGAAAAAAAAAAAAAGATAAGATTGTGTATAAGAAATGTATTAAAAACTATGCATAAAGCTACATTTTTATCATTGCTTTTTGTGTAATAAGTGACAATTATATGGTATATGCGAGTTTAGTTTCTGAGCATCTTACAGCAATAAAAACTTTGCTCACAGCAGACGATTAGATATTAGATATTAGATGAAATAAGGTTTTTGTAACATGGCAAAACAAATGTGACTATGCAAATCATTAATCATTAATACGTTATATATAAGCCAGGCATTTATCTCAGCAAAGGCTGTAATAATCCACAATCCCTTTATTATTTTCACTCACCTTCTAAGCTGGATTATATTTCTCTTTACCCTGCATCAAAGCCATATTCTTCTGTTCTTTGGAAATGTTTCTCAGACAGTTTAGTAACAGCTCACTGAACTGCATAATTTATACAGGAATGAACCAACGAGATAATGTTACTCTAAGTGAGTGTAGTTGATACATTTAAGGTGCCCTTTCCAACTATAACAGGGAGCCCTCACATACCTTTAGACACATGTTTCCAGACTTTCGCAAGAGCACTATCTGAGACTTGAGAAGGATAAATATGTGACCGGAGTGCCTTTAGGAAGAGAGAATTCAAAGAGCTACAAAAGGGATGCAAATGCAGAAGTCATCTTGCCTGTTGGAAATCTTTTGCCAAAATCAGCACAACAGCTAAGTGATAGAATCTGTTTGATTGGACATTTCTTACACGAGGAATATAACCATGCAAGGTAGAGTCCTGATTGAGTGCAATATTTGCAGCATCGACGAAAACCTGCTTCTGATTTGCACCATTGAAGAAAATCTGCTTCTGATTTGGGACTGTAACCGGAAAAAAAAAAACCTAGACTATATTAGATAAGACAAAGACTTTTGTCATTCTGAAGTGATTTGTTTTTCATCTTTGTCACTGAAAATGATTTTTCTTGCAATGGATTTGTCCTCAAAATGCACCAGTTTTTTTTAATACTTAAGTTTTTTTTTTTACCATTATGTTTGATATAGTGACATGAGCTAGTATAAAATGCCTCCAAAGAAAGTTGAGAAAACTGCAGCTGCGCCAGGAGGAAAAAATGGACAAAGAGGGGCTAAGGCAGGGGCTAAAGAACCCCCAGGGAAAGGCAAAGTAAAAGAAGATCCTAAGAAGGCAAAAGGAAAAGGAAAGCAAGCTGTTACCAGTGAATCGGAGGACGGCTCAGATGCAGAGTTATTAAAGGCAGGAGCAAAGGCTCAAACACCAGCCCCAAAGCCTAAAAGAGGTCTTAAAACTACGTCTAGACTTTTCATGCGATTATCGAAGAAGAAAAAAGACACCACTTTTAAGGCTTTCCAAAATCCATCCAAGTTGCTTGCAGGACTTGGCAAGTCTAAACCTGAAGATCTAAAGAATACATCTAAATTCATGTCAGGTTTTCTCAGTGGTGGAAAAAATAAAATCGAGAAGAAAGAAGGTGAAAAACCACTTTTATTGCTCAATATTGGCGGAAAAACGAAAAGCACTGCAGCTGCAACTTCGGGACTAGGGGGCAAATTGAAAGGGTTTATTGGCAAGAAGCCTACTAAACCTGCACAATTCAAGAGTAAAGGATGGCTTCTGGGAAAGATTTCAGGAGCTACTAATTGGCTGATTAGTAAATTCATATCATCTAAAACATCTCGAGGAAGACTAGGTCGTTCAGTTCGTCATCGCAGATCAAACGTCGATAAATATGGTTATGAGAATGGAGGATATGAGTACGACGAGGCAGAATTTAGCTATGGGGAAGATGACTATGACCTAAGAAGCTACGGAAGAAACAGTCCACGAGGGCGATATTTGGACCAAAATGAATATGGTCATGCACGATTCAGAAGACCACATCTCTACGACTGCCATGATGAAGAGTATTATTCGTATTCTGAAGATGAAAATGGTTTATATGGTGAGGAGAGCGATTACTATGATCCCCTTTATGCAGACGAATATGGATATTATGTTGAAGATTACTTAGACCAGTATAATGAAAGACAACCGTATGACTATTATGATACTGGAATGGACTACTATGATCCTAGGCAGCAAAGAATGGATGAATATGGCTATTTTGATAGTGGCATTGAATATTATAATGAGGCTGGGTATCCAGTTGAAGAAGAATATGACTACTATGGAAATATGGAATACTACAATTATGGTGTTTACCCAGAGTTGTTTGATGGTTATGGTGATCAGCAAAATTTTTATGGCAGCCAAGACTGGCTCCCAGATGCGTATATGATGTATGCAAGTTACCCAAATCCATACAACCAAACTCCATACAGCTATAGTGGAGAACCTACACCAATTTATCTAGATCCTCTCTTAGGTGTTAATCAGCCATACACTTACCTAATGGGGGAAATAATGGAACAAACTGAGCCATCTGAACCTTATGCTAATGAAAATGCACATCTAACGATGGAAAATGCAATGACTGAAGATCAGTTTAGGCTCCCAAGACCACAAGTCAAACTGTTTGGGAAAGAGAAACTTGAAATTGTGAATCCACCATCTCCTCACATCGCTCTTAATGATTTTGAAATGATGTCTGATATGCAACATGAAAACCCTCAAATATTTCCTCAACCGATGGGGTTATCTCAATACATTTCTCAGCAAATGGTAGAAATTCCACAACAATCTCCCACAGCAACTGTTATGCTAAGCCAACAAGCACCAACAGCTTTTCCTGTAGCACCAGGTGGCAGTCCGGTTTTGGTCCAACAAACGCCAACGATCTTTCCTGCAGCACCAGGTGGCAGTGCAGTTTTCGTCCCACAAACACAAACAATTTTTCCTGCAGCGACAGGTGGGAGTCCTGTTTTGATCCAGCAAACACCAACAGCATTTCATTCATTATCTGGTGGGAGTCCTATTTTGGTCCAGTCACCACAACTGCCACCTTCCCCATTACTTCAAGCAAGGCCTCCTTTTCCTCCTCCTATGCCGGTATCACCAACTCCAAGTAGACACTCTTTTGGACCTGTGGGCCACATGCCACTCTCAACACCAGCATCACCTGTTTTATCTATGAGGAGATTTGACCCAAACTTTGCTGATCAAGTAAACCCCCCTTTCATCTATCCAGATCCTGTATTTCAAAGACACGAATTTCCATTCGAAACTATACAACAAGCACCACTAAGACGAAGAAGCCCTCGTCTCTCGCCACAGCTTTCTATCAGGCGGGGTAAAATTTTACCAGGTAGAAGTAGTCCTCTGTCCCACCAAAGGGTTGATGTTCAAACGCATGGAATAAGTCCAGGATTTTCACCAAGACAGCAAAGATTATTTGGTCAATCATCATGGAATACCAATACACAAAGACCACTATCACCTCTTCAAAAAAGAAACTTTACCCCCCCATCGTCCCCACAGTTTTCAAGACGAGGACCATCTCCACCAGCTACTTTGAAGGGAAGGTCCCCTGCCCCCCAGAGAAGACCTTTCTCTTCTAGAGGACACTCGCCTAATGTTACAGAAGGAGGGAGTCCATTTACCTCACTGCGAGGCTCATTACGAAGGAAAAGCCCTCCCTCATCTCCAAGAGTGGCTCTAAGGCAAAGTGTCCCTTCAGGCCCCCCTCCTAGTCCTTTTAGGCCAATTGGTGGAAAAAGGCATGACTCATTCATATCATCAAGATCAGTTGCTTGTTCATCACAACCATCTTTAAGAAGAATGAGCCCTCCTCTATCTTCAAAAATTGACCAACAAAATGAAAATTATCCACCAGGCTCACCTCCTACCCAAAGAACAAGATCACCAAGACCAATATCTACTTCTGCTGCTGGATCTCATCGACCTCTCTCCCCTGCACCATCAAGATTTTCTGGTAGAATCCAGCATGATACACAAAGTCTGTCTACCCATCCATCCACACGCAGATTTAGAGGTTTTGGTCGAAATAAAGTACCAATGGGTACTGTTAAACCATCCCCTGTAAATCCGGTTTTGCAAAGAAGAAGCCACCAGGAACGTCCTCTAACCCAAAATGTATCTCCATTCAGATCTTCTATTCATAATGGAGCAATAGGTTCAGGACCTATGCATCAAAGTACAACCTCATCACCTGTTATGTTAGCAAGACAAGGTTCAAGACCTACAGCATTCCAAGACTCAAAAAGATTTTTCCCACCAGGAAATCCAAACCCCCAGAGAGGTTTTCACAGACCTGTTGGGAGAGGTCGTCCTGTTGTGAGAGTACCAATAAATCCTGTTCCACTAAGGCAGTCAGTAAGGGGGCCAAGTCAACCTATTCTAATGAATGGTGAAGCACATTTTCCTCAGCAAGTTTCAATAAATGGACCAAGTTCATCATTACCACAACCACCCCTAATGCATGCACCAAATCAGCTATCAATGAGACCAGGTTCACCTCACCTAACAGCAAGACCTGGATCACCTCTACTTCCAGTGAGACCAGGCTCACCTTATGCTCCATTGAGACCAGGCTCACCTCATGTTTCATTAAGACCAGCCTCACCCCAAATCCCACTGAGGCCAACCTCACCTCACCCCTCAGTGAGACTTGGCACACCAGTGCCAGTACACTCTCCACCACTTGGGAATATTTCTTCTCCTGTAATCGCAAATCCTTTGCATAATCACTCCATCAACTTTACTTCTGTAAGAGCTACACCTGGCGGTCAGCCTCAAGAGATAGCATCATTTGGCCAAACGGTTGAGCAAGCGCCTACTCTTTTTTTAACAAATGGTTTACAGAATCCAAATCTCTCCACTGCTTCATATAATTCACCACTTAAAGCTTTCAATCCGGCACAGTCTCCACTAATGTCACACATCAATCAGAGTGCGATTCAGTCTTCTTATAACTCAATAATACAGCGAGCTGCATCTCCGCACACAGTAGTGATGCCTCCAAATGTACAAGCTACTGATCAAGGTCCTCCAGTGCTGAATAATGCACTCCAAAACCCATATCTCCGCAATTCATCATTCAGCACCTCTTTACAAAGAGCTGTATCCTCACATCCAGTGGTCACACAGCAAGTCTCGCAGCATACTTCCCCGGGTCTGGCAAATGCATTGCAAAATTCTCATCTAAAATTTTCTCCATCTTTATTGTCCGGTGCTCTACAGAACACTGATTTGCGCAATGCTTCATACATGTCTCCACTACAGAGAAGCCCTACACCTATCCTCCAGGCACAAGGACATTCTTTCCTTTTATCGAGTGCATTAAAGAATCCAAACCTTCAGGGTGCTTCTTTTCGATTACCTAATGGGGCAATATTGTCTAGGAACTCACAGAACCAAAAAGAGGACTCAGCACCATCAGTACTGGCAAATGCTTTACAAAACCCAAGTCTCCGTAAAGCAACTTACAGATTGCCAGATGGAACAATCAAATCAAGAAATGAGATAGAACAACCAACTCCATCTCCCTCCTTATTAACGAATGCCCTTCGGAATGCCAATGTCAAAAAAGCTACTTACAGAATTCCTGAATCTATTTTGTCCCGGGGCCCTGAACAAGTAACTGAAACGAAATTTTCACCATACCTAGGAAATGCGCTACAGAATTCCAATCTTCGTAAAGCTTCTTATAAATTGCCAGGTGGAACGATCCTTTCTCGAGACCAGAAGACTGAACAGTCTACCTCCCCTCTTCTTTCAAATGCACTTCAGAATGCTAACCTTCGTACAGCTTCCTACAGGCTCCCTGACGGAACAATTTTAAACAAGAGCTCAGGACAGGATTCAAAACAAAATATTTCTTCCCATCTATCAAGTGCTTTGCAAAACACAAATATTCGCAATGTTAGGCTTCCAAGTACCTCTGGCCTATTCAAAAAGCCCAACAAAAAAGAGCAAACTTCAGTGCTGTCCAGCGCACTTCAGAACCAAAATCTTCGTAAAGCTTCCTACAGACTGCCCGATGGAACAATTACTACCAGGGCTAAAGCAGCCGAAAGTGCTCAGCCTACATCACCCTTTCTGGGAAATGCACTGAAGAATGTCAATTTACACAAAGCCTCCTATAAGTTGCCCACAACATTGAGAAGATCTCCAGAGGATCCAAGGTATGCAGTGGTGACACCTCAGGTTCAGGGTCAACCTGATGAACATTGGGCTCAAGCCCACACAATAGATGCACATGAGCCAGATGATGTTTGGTCTTCAGAAAGAGTCCTTCCACACCATACTGTGCAGAACCTCATAAAATGGTCCATGTACAGGGATGAAGAACTGGTGGATTTTGTCATCCCCGTGTATCCTGGGCAAGATGCTGATGTTTCTGAGCCTGAGTGGTCACTCGACAGGGAAGGTGAACCTAAAGGGCACTGGTATGATAAGGTACAAAACTAAAAGTTTGGGCATAAAAAAAGTTTTGTAGGTTCACAGTACTATTTTGGGGATTGTGTGATTACAGTAGATAAACAGTACGCAGTAGTAGATTCGGTCTGTGAGTCTGTGCCAGAAGTTTTTACATGACACTGTTAAGTCAGACACATTCATAGAATGTGATATAATGTCATACAATTTATGGAGTAATATTCTTTTTCATGTCCTGAAGGGTCACAGCACTGGATAATTTGGTGTTTCTCTGCAGTTTTGCATTTGCCCAGGACAGGAAATGAGCAGTGTATAATAGTTACTACACCTTCTATTACATTTAGCTGCAGTTGTTATTTCTCTGATTTTTCTGAGTACTGTACGTGTATTTACTTTGGCATGTAGATGTACTCTATCCGAAGTCTGCCCACAATGTTGTACCGAGAGCGAGCTGAAGAAGATGGGATTGAAGACATGACGCAACTTGAGTACAAACTTCTTAAACTTATTTATGTTTAAAAAAAAAATTGTTGATTCATGTCTATAACAAGTGGTTCTTACACAGGCAACTACATAATGTATTGAAAAGAAAACTCCTTTTCCCAGGGAACTTCACGAAGCTGCCGTTTTATTCAACCTTAAAAAAAGGTTTGAGCGAGAACTAATTTACGTGAGTAGATTTTCAACCCTTTCCTGTAAATTCTCAACCATAGCTTGCATTTAACAAAACATATTTTAATTTGTGATTAACCATTTTCATTTGTTTTGGTTTGTGATTATCATTTTTTATATTATAATTTTGTACAGTGTGAGTTATGCAAAGTTTATGTTTCCTCTCAAGACATATATTGGAAGCATCCTGGTAGCTGTGAATCCATACAGGATGTACAATATTTATGGCACAGATATGGTGCTTCAGCACAAAGGACATGCCCTTGGTGAAAATCCTCCGTAAGTGTCTTCTTTCTTTCTTCAATCTAGCACAAAGGCAAGAGGCGGCTAGATTAACGTCTCAATTATTTTCTTTTTAGGCATTTATTTGCTATAGCAAATGCTGCGTATGCAAAAATGATGGATGCCAAACAGAACCAATGCATTATTATCAGGTAAAGTTGAATTACACTGAAGTGGATTTAATAGTCCGTCATCTATTATAGTAGCTTTTTAAGCTTATAAAAGGCATTTAGTATTTAAAGGAGTTCTTAAACCTATTGAAGCCAGTACTTTATGCAGTTTATAAAGGAATCAGTGTCAATTGTGTTTGACACAACTGATCATCTGGAACATTTTAAACCGCACTCAGAAGAAGATACTTGTAAGGAAAGACTGCTAGTGTCTGGGCTGGGACTGATCTTACGGATCATGTCTCTGAAATGTACCCAGTGTCGTCTCAAGGAAGCGGGCATGACACAAGCATTTTAGCGTTTGATTTCAGGTCTGTCTAACCAGACACCACGCTCATTACTTAAATGCAGAGTGAAGGAGGTGGAAATCGCTTCGTTACAAGCCAAGCGTCTATGCCAGTTTACCTAACTGTGGTGTTAAATGGATAATTAGGGATTTAGGAATGTGATTATCATCTTTCAGTGGGGAGAGTGGCTCTGGTAAGACTGAGGCCACAAAGTTGGTCCTGCGCTATTTGACTGCTATACAACACAAGCGCAACATTACACAGCAGGTATGGCTAAACCTGCAAGACTACGTTGCAGACGTTTATTTATTCCTTTCGTTGATGAAATCTTTTCTTAGAGCTAATAAACCTGTATTGTTTGTTTCTTTTCCTCCCACGTGCTCTGAGAAAGATTGAGGTATTGTATGTGCCTTGTTTGTGTGTTTGTGTGTGTGTGTGTGTGTGTGTGTGTGCACCCCGAAAAATATCCTTCATTTTACGTGTGCAGTTGTGTGCTTTATGAGGTTCTCATTTCGGTTATCCAGTAGGTTTTGATTACTTGTCTGTAACAGCAGCTCTGACAGCAGTGCCAGCTGCAAAGTTTATATTAATGAGCTTGATCTAATGTGTTATAACACACAAAACTCACAATTATAAATAACTGTTATTATTTCTATAGTAACAAATTCTTCAGGAACTTGTATGGCAGATGCTCCACATAAATGGATTTAACAATGGGTATAATTATT
>JAOVYU010000035.1:14352259-14374879 GCA_025674565.1 Synodontis membranacea
ATATAAATGCATCTTTCAATATCTTAGGAGGAATACAGGAGAGAGGAAATTCCCTGGGAGGAGGTGTATTATAATGACAATCAGAACTGCATTGACCTCATTTCAGCAAAGCCCCATGGGATACTTCGGATCTTGGATGATCAAAGTGGTTTTCCACAGGTGCGTTGGTAGTGATTTTTTTTTTTATCTCTCTTCAAGATTCTGTGCTTATGTTCTTCATACTGTGATTGAAATATTTTTTATCTTTAGGCTACAGACCACACCTTCCTTCAGAAATGTCACTATCATCATGGCCACAATCCACTGTATTTCAAGCCAAAAATGCCTCTCCCTGAATTTGCCATTAAACATTTTGCAGGAAAAGTCACCTATCAGGTACTCTTAATAGTTCATCCAAGGTTAATTGATCAGAAAAAAAATATTTGAATATCTGGACTGAGTCACCTGTATGTTTTTTTTTTTTTTTTTTACCAGGTCCATAAATTTTTGGACAAGAATTATGATCAGGTTCGCCAGGAGGTGCTTGATCTTTTCATGCAGAGCAAAAATAAGGTAACAGCATACAGGCAATAGAGAGCACCTTGTTCTTTATTTGGTAACCCAGGGGTTAAGGTTATGTACTGTTGTTCTAGATGGTGGCACATCTGTTCACAAGCTATTCAGAAACTCTCAATCAACAGAAGACTCATGCCAGAAAGAACAGCACGGTTACACGCAGATACCAGCCATCCACAGTTGCTGCCAAGTTCCAGCTATCTCTTATGGAGCTTGTGGAAAAGATGGAGAGGTAGCCAATGCTCGGAATGTACTTCATTCCCAAGTAAAAAAAAAAAAAAAAAAAAGTCTGTTCCTTTACCTAAACCTGTGATTTCTTCCATTTGGTGCCAGATGCAACCCATTCTTTGTGCGCTGCATAAAGCCAAACAATAACAAGGTAAGGTACAAGGAATGTAGTATAAGAAGCTCACGTCATCAGCAGTAGACTGAACGTCTGTTGAGGTGTTGTGCTAAGAGACTGTGATACCTGCAGGAGCCTGGAGTGTTTGACATGGACCTGGTCAGCACTCAGCTTCGTTACTCTGGGATACTGGATACCATCCGTATCAGGAGACATGGCTATCCAATCCGAATACTCTTTGATGTCTTCCTTTTTAGGTAAAGTCCTGGGCAACTGTGGTTAAACAGTGTAACAATGAACATACTCCACCCACCTCTCTCTCTCTCTCTCACGCTCAAACACACGCACACAAGTTTGTCATAGTGTCTATAAGAGAATTATAGATTTATAGAGAAACTCAGAATGGGCAGTTGTGAGTCAACATCATACGAGTCATACAGCATACAGTCTAGCAGCTCATTTTGACTGGTTGTCTTACCTTTATTCAACTGTGTTTGAGGTTATATTATTAACCATAGTTTAGAGGGGGTTCATCAAAGCTTTGTTACATCTCAAAAATCACACAAAAGTCCCAAAATTTGCTGTTGTAAAAAAAGATATATATTTCTTTGTTTCTATATTTGTTATCGTTTATGCACGAAAAATGTTTCTACAAAAAATGTTGCAAAAACATCGCTCAATGATCCCCCCTCCCTTCTCCCAATCTTTGCAAAATATCTTACAATAGAATGGTTCTGTACATCACAGACACACCATGTGAACTTTCACTTAGTATTTTTTTATAGAAATGTCTTAAGCTTAATTCCAGTGATTTGCTATTATACAGTACAAGATCATGTTGGCATCATCAAGAGCAGTCTAATTTGACAAGCCTTTCATTACCTGTTTTGTCTACTGCTCATCAAATCATAGAATCATTCTTCTATGATTCTATGATTCTTGATGCAGGCGCCTCTGTTAGTGCTTGTTAAAGTTCCCATTTTCCCCCTCATACTGGTCAAATGGCAACATTTTATTTAAATCACCGGTTTCTCAAAAGAAGTCATTATTATTCCAATGAAATTTGAAATGTAGAGTTGTGAATGAGGATTCTTTATGAAGATTAATATTTGTTGAACCTGCCCCAATGGATGAGCTGCCACTGCATGATTATTAATGCAGCTGGAAAGAAAATTTTAGGAATATTATAGGATTTCTGTACAAAAATATCATAGCAATCTTGTAGCAATACTACAAATACTCTAGAGCAGTGGTCCCCAACCTTTCTTGTACCATGGACCGGTTTCATGCATGAAAATTTTTCCACGGACCGAGCACAGGGGGTTCGCGTAGCAGGTGTGGAGCTTGTGTATCACCTGTTGCGAATAACCCATAACTTAGGTAGGAATCTTGGTATTTTCTTTTAAATGCAGCTTTCTTTTTGCTGGCAGTCTGTGACCTTTCTGCTGTCCCATCGTTTCCTCGATCTTTCCCAAAAAAGTTCTCCAGTGAATTTTGTTTCTGACTTATTTTTTTCAAGGTTTAGCTTGTGTCGCTGATGCATGAAATGCCGTGCCAGGTTCAAGTACGGTGGTGAGGCGAGGGCGTAAACAGCCGCTTTTCAAAATAAGATCTGGAAGACTAATGAAAGAAAAATAATTATAATTTTTTTCTTTGAGGCCCGGTACCAAATGATCCACGGACTGGTGCCGGTCCAGGGCCCGGGGATTGGGGACCCATGCTCTAGAGTACTCCTATAGGAATCTTATAGTACTTTGGGACAATTTACCAGTCCAACTACAGAATATTATAGGTATATATTACTGGATTGATTAGTATAGTATTGTATAGTTTTAATCTGTAATCCTATAGGATCCCTACAGTATTTGATTGTTATATAGTGGCTATAATTCCAATAATAATAAAAAACCAATATAGGTCAAGCAAAGGCGTACAGCCATGCTACCCTGGGGGTGCCCGATCTCGCCTGTTCTCGGAAGCTAAGCAGTGGCGGGCCTGGTTATAACTTGGATGGGAGACATCCAGATAAGGCCGGGTGCTGTACAAAGACCCAGCCACAAGGGGGTGCACACTCTGGTGTATACCCGCGTGCCGGTCCCAAGCCTGGATAAATGGGGAGGGTTGCGTCAGGAAGGGCATCCGGCGTAAAAACTCCGCCAAATCGGACGTGCGGACAAAAAAGATCCGCTGTGGCGACCCCTAGTCGGGAAGAGCCGAAATGGGAAGGAGGAGGATAGGTCAAGTAAAGGCACTATAAGACTCTATTATAGGAACACTATAGATTGGAAGAATATTATAAAGGTATTACAGAACATCATAAACGTATCATACATTTCTATGGAAAACTATTACTTTAGTTCTTTTTCGTAAGTGTAGTTAATGCTGTGCCTACACCGAAACCTAACATGAACCTTTAAATCATTAACCAAAACCCAACCTTTTAGTGTTTTGAAATGTGTGTTTGCTGCTCATCTCTTTTAGATATAAATCCTTGCTGGGCCTAAAGCAGGCTCCTCCTGCCACTGGAGAAAACTGTGTTATCATGCTTAGGAAGCTTTGTCCTGTAAGACCAGGAGCTTTTGAAGTGGGCATCACTAAGGTGGGAATCTCTGGTCTAGATTTCCTTATCCATAACACAATACACACGGCTTGAGTAAATTTGTTTGCAGCGAATAATTTCTCTTTATGTATACTTGCATTAGCTGTTCTTAAAAGAAGAAATTTACTTCATGCTGGAGAGTAAGAGAGACCGAGTGAGGCACGTGGCTGCTCTGACCCTGCAACGCTACACTCGAATGTTCTTTGTACGGAAACGCTACGTAGCCTTTCGCATGAAAATCATTCGATTGCAGGCGCACTGCCGAGGTTACCTCATACGGTACAGACTCTCACCGCCGCTCCTTGAAATTTCCTTCAGTAGGAATCCAGGAGCCTTGTCTCTGGTTTAATTCTTACCGTATACATTTCCATGTGGGTTTGTACAGGAAACACTATGTGAAAATGCGAGTGAGTCTGGTCAGGTTCCGCTCAGTGGTCCACATGTATGTGAATCAAAAGCGATACATTAAGGTACAGATGGTGTGGCTTTCACTGTGAGTATCAATATTTTCACAGTGTGTCGCATTCAGTTGGTAATTTGTGTCCATTATGCGTCTCTTTTTAGATGATATTAGAAGCCAAGAGGAAGGCAGAAGAGGAGAGAATCCGAATAGAAATGGTTAGAATTGCAACTTTGCTTGTTTGCTCTGATCAAAGTTGATCTGAATTTTAAAACATATATCTTGAACTTGCAGGAATTAGCAAAACGGGAAGTCGTCAATGTCACACACTTGGTCATTCCAGCAGAACTTGGAGGGTTATTGCAAGCAGTTGCAGGTACTGTACAATTGCGATGCTAGTACTATTACCCTGAAGCAAAAGACAGTGAGAAAGCATAGCTTCACAGAATGTACTCAAAGGCGATGTCAGTCTGGCACTTTTTACAGATGGATTTTTTTTTTATTATTGAATATTAATACACTTTGTCTGTCTGTCTGTCTTTTGCGTTTGACAGGAGGTAGAGAGCTCCATTCCGATTGCTTAGCTCTTGTACAGGCACCAACAGTTCAGGTGGAATCCCAGCTCACACTACCCCTTGACATCAACAACTACCCCATTTCTAAATTTATCCAGCTTCATTTCAGAGTAAGTCATGCTTCCAGATTCCTTTCTATGTTGCCAGTAAAAGCTCTCGAGCAGCATCAAGAACAGTGTAGCAGCAGTGCATACATGGAAATGTTTACTGTATTATTTTTTTGGTAACGGATTCCATTCTGCATGCAGGAACCAAAGTTTGGAATGTTGACTGCGCCTTTGAAAACACCCTTGATTCATTTAGATGATGATCTGAAACATGAAGCTCTAGATGTCTTCATCATGGTAGAAATGTCACACATTGATCCTGTACTGTTGTATAAGTCATGTCTGCCTTCTGGCTGGGAAAAAAAAAAAAAAAAACGATAAAAAATTCTCAATTCCTTTGCAGATTTTGAGATTTATGGGTGACCCACATTTGAACGGTGCCCAAGAGAATTTACTCGGAAATTATATCATCCAGAAAGGGCTTTCCAATCCTGGCTTACGAGATGAAGTCCTGTGTCAAATTGCCAATCAAGTGTGGAGGAACAACAATCCAGATAATGCTGAAAGGGGCTGGCTGCTGCTGCTCGGCTGCCTCGGCGCATTTGCGCCTTCAGCCAAACTAGAGAAATACCTTCTGAAGTAAGCCATGAACTGCTTATGTTTATGTTCCTATGTTTGATTGTGGGCATCACTTTATATAATGTCGGTCTTATGTGGTCTTCTGTATGCTACAGGTTTGTGTCCGACAATGCCTTTAATAACTATAAGGCAGTTTGCCAACGTAAGCTGATCCAGGCCATGCAGAAGTCATTTTATGGACCAGAGACAGCACGGACATATCCACTGTGCCTGCTGGAGTGGACTGCCAACAGAAAGAAAGCCAATATGGTGCTACAGGTGCACTGTTTTGATGGTGAGAGTACCATCTCTTTGTTGATGTCCAGTTGATTTTTCAGCAGATTCTTGCAGGGAAATAAAGCTTGCGAAATGTCACTAGCTTTGGCCAGACCCTATTTGAAGTACGGAGACATATCTCTCCATCTTATCTTTCCATTTTAATTGAGAACAGATATCACTGCTGTGGTTTTCACATGAAACCTAAGTGTGAAAGAAGAGGAGGCCTGAAACGGCTTCTGAAGAAATGGAGAAACTAGGGTGTCAGTCTCCTTTAAGATTACCATCTGCAGCTTCTTACTGTTTTGGCATGGCTGGGATATATAGGAACATTCCTGTAACACAAACACACATAAGACAAGCACATGCACACAGCACACAGTCAGCTTTTGCTTTTTTTTCCCCTTCTATCACTCTCTTCTGTTTCAATTAGCCTGGAAAAGTTTTAAAATCTCAGTAAACATTTTTAGGCAATTATGCAGTGCTCAGCAAAATGAAAAGACACCTGATCTGTAGCGCTAAACTGAATGGAAAAAAGCACCAGTGGTGTTGCCTTACAGTACGTCTTCGCACCACCTCTCTCACTGTGGTTGTGGACATAACGTTCTTTCCACAGGAACCTCTTTTCTATGTCCTGTAAACTCATGGACCAGTGGAGAGGATCTGGCTGGGGACATCCTTCAGCACAGGTATACGCTGGGGAGAACATGTTGGTAAAAACACACCTGTCGGGTTTTGAACTTGCACGGTCACATAGAGCTCTGGTCCTTGGGTACCCTTGTCCTGCACCTTTTAGTTTTTTCCCTGCTTTAAGATGCCCACTCAAAAGAGATGTTAATTGGCTGAATAAAGTTAAATTAAATTACTTCAAATAAGAATGTTTGTAACAGAGAAGGACACAGGACACAGAGTACTCCAGAACCAGGGTTAGTGACAGTGGCACTGTTCACACCTGGCATCTCCACATGTGTCTTGAGTGACCACTTGTGATCGGATCTCACTTCCTGGCTCTATATGCAAATAAACACGTGCGTCATTTCCAATTGCAAAGACCGAATGCACTGTTGAGGCAAAAAGGCACTTCCCGTGCCTAGACTGCCATAAGAAGAAAAAGAAATCAGAACAATGATAGTAGAATAATATAATCAAAACAAAATATGATTCCATTGACATGCAAATGAGTACATACTGGTCCTTCAGTGTGGTCCAGGACACATTTGCGTACACACTGCTAAAAGAATCTGGCTATATGTTGCCCAGACCACCTCCTAACGTGATCACAATGCATCTTCAGACCGCATTTGATCTTGATCGCACCTTTACTTGACCATGAGCTGACCATGTTAATGCCAGGTGTGAACAGAGCCATAGAGAACTTGATTCCTCTACTGTCCAGAACCAGTCATGGCTTCAACATAGCTGCATTTCCTAAAAGCAATGTAGAAGGATTGTAATTCAGTAGTGACATTTATTTTAAAGTAACATATATCTCACACAGTAGACTGAAATGTCACCATTTTTTGGTCTTGTAGGGGTGTTACAGAGTCATGGAAGGGTTGTTCTGTCATCATGAAGGAACACGGGCAATGGGCTGAGCTTGCAGGGCATGATTATGTAATGGACCTGATTGCAGACCTGGAGTTAATGCGAGATTTCCCCAAGCAGAAGTCCTATTTCATCATCTCGGCTGAGAGTCCTACCAGAACCAGACCCAATGCCAGTCTGTTAGTAATATTATTAGGAAAGATATATATTTTTTTCTTTGTATATTTTAAGTGTCTGCCAAAACTACTGTATATCCACATTAGAATTCAATATATTTTAAATCATATTGTAATTTACTGTATCCAAATTAAGTTAGTACATTTGGGCATAAATGCCTACACAGTGGCCTACACAGTATTATCAATAGAAGTACAGTTGAGGTCAGAAGTTTACATACAGTCATCAATGTCACGGCAACATTGGGCTTTTTTAAAAATTATTTATTTGAACTTTTTTTCTGGGGAAGAATGACTGTACAACATACTGTATATCTTTAATAGATAAAAAAAAAAAGAAGCACAAGTTAATGGGAGGGGTAGCATCTTTGCCAAGGCCTGGAACAATACCCAAACTATCATCTTCATCTCAGAGGAATGTGGTTCTTGTTTTTATCTGTTAAAGATATATGTTGTACTGTCGTTCTTTCCCAGAAAAACAAGTCAAATGAATAATAAAAAAAGCCGTATAGATTGCCATGACATTCATGTCCATGATGACTGTATGTAAACTTCTGACCACAACTGTATATCTGTTGTACAGACATTGATGCTTTGTTTTAATTTACTACAGTGCTCTGTTTGGAAGTGGTTTTGATTCAGATGACGAAAACCCGCTCCTTAACCCACCAATGGCCAGCACCAGTCTACCAGATTCTGATGGATACTACAGTCATGGTTAGATGCTTCAGTAATTTTTGCCTGTTGTGTTCTCTCTATAATTTGATTGTAATTCTATAATGAGGTTTGTTAAGTTTCCAAGAGTCAAAATGCTGAATCTATAGCATACACTATATGGCCAAAAGTTTGTGGACACATGATTAGCACACTCAGGTGTGCTTGCTGAACATCCAATTCCAGACTTTTGCAGCTCCTCTTTTGCTGTTATAATAACCTAAATTCCTCTGGGAAGGCTTTCCACAAGATTTTGGCATGTGGCTGTTGAGATTTGTGTTTGTCAAATTACAAGAGCATTAGTGAGGTCAGGCACTGTTGTTGGAAGAAGAGGTGGGGTGCAACTGGGGTGCATTTGGTGTTCCAGTTCATCCCAAAGTTATTAAATGGGGTTGAGGTCAGAGCTCTGTGCAGGACATTCAAGTTCTTCCACTCAACACATGGCAATCCATGTCTTCATGGAGCTTGCTTTGTATACAGGGGCATTGTCATTCTGGAACAGGTTTAAGGTTCAGTAAAATCAGTGAAAAAAAAAAAAAAAGTTAAAGTGAAATTGTAATCCTCAGCATACAAAGACATACAATTATGTGCTTCCAACATTGTGCAAACAGTCTGGGGAAGAACCACATATGGCAGTGATGGTCAGGTGGTCAAACATTTGGCCATATCAAATCAAATCAAATCACTTTTATTGTCACATCACATTACTGATACACTGGTACAGGACATGTGAGTAAAATTCTTGTGTGAAAGCTTCACAAGCAATAGTTGTGTACAAAATATAAGAAAAATAAAAAATAAAATATAAGAAATAAAGAAATATAAGAATATATATGCACATGATAAATATGCAATGAATGGTATGAAAATATGTGCAAATATAAGCATGTATGCACATTACTAAATATGAATACCAAATTGTGTATGCGTATATATATATATATATATACATGCGTATATATATATATATAACATATCCAGAAAGTATGTATATATATATATATATACATCTCCAGAAAGTCTGCAGATGAATATTGTGCAAAAATGGCATTTATGTGCAATATGGAGCGCATAAAGTGTCGTAGTTCTGATAAGTTTCATATAGTGCAAAACAGAGAAGTATGTTCATATACATATACAGTTGTGGTCAGAAGTTTACATTCAGTCATCATGGACATAAATGTCATGGCAATATTGGGCTTTTTTTTTATTATTTATTTGAACTGTTGTATTTCTGGGGAAGAATGATTGTACAACATACATCTTTACTAGATAAAAAAAGCAGGTCCATGCCAGGAGACACACCAATTTAACTGAACTCTGAATAATTATTTCAGAAAAATGGTCAAATTTCCAACCAGAATTCTGCCAGAAGCTTGTTGATGGCTACGAAAACCATCTGGTCAAGGTGAAACTTGCAAAGGGACATTTAACTAAATACTAGGTGTGCTGTATAATTTTCACTCTATGTTGATTCCAGAAAACGGAAATAAATTCAAACTTGTGCACCAAATTGTTGTATTATTTCTATTAAAGATGTATGAAATTTCTATTAAAGATCATTCTTCTCCAGAAAACAAGTCAAATAAATAATAAATTGCCATGACATGCATGTCCATGATGACTGTATGTAAACTTCTGACCACAAGTGTAAATACATACACTGATCAGGCATAACATTATGACCACTGAGAGGTGAAGTGAATAACACTGATTTTCTCTTCATCATGGCACCTGTTAGTGGATGGGATATATTAGGTGGCAAGTGAATTGTTAGAAGTAGGACAAATGGAAAGCGTAAGGATTTGAGCGAGTTTGACAAGGGTTAGATTGTGATGGCTAGACAACTGGGTCAGAGCATCTCCAAAACAGCATCCCTTTTAAGGTGTTCCTGGTCTGCAGTGGTCAGTATCTATCAAAAGTGGTCTAAGGAAGGAACAGTGGTGAACCGGTGACAGGGTCATGGGCAACCAAGGCTCATTGATGCACGTGGGATGTGAAGGCTGGCTTGTATGGTCCGATCCAACAGTTAACGCTGGCTCTGATAGACAGGTGTCAAAATACACAGTGCATCACAGTTTGTTGTGTATGGGGGTGCATAGCCACAGACCAGTCAGGGTGCCCATGCTGACTCCTGTCCACTGCCGAAAGTACCAACAATGGGCACATGAGCATCAGAACTGGACCACAGAGCAGTGGAAGAAGGCGGCCTTGTCTGATGAATCACATGGATGGCCGGGTGCGTGTGCGTCGCTTACCTGGGGAACACATAGCACCAGGATGCACTGTGGGAAGAAGGCAAGCTGGCAGAGGCAGTGTGATGCCTTGGGCAATGTTCTGCTGGGAAACCTTGAGTCCTGCCATCCATGTGGATGTTACTTTGACACGTACCACCTACCTAAGCATTGTTGCAGACCATGTACACTTTTTCATAGAAAAGAAATTCCCTGATGGCTGTGGCCTCTTTCAGCAGGATAATGCGCCCTGCCAGGAAGCAAAAGGGAATGGTTTGAGGAGCACAACAATGAGTTTGAGGTTTTGACTTGACCTCCAAATTCCCCAGATCTCAGAACATCATTTTATTGTACTATTTTATTGTACTATTATTGTACTATTTTATTTTATTGATACTTACATACTATTTTATTCAGTATTCTTTTTTTTTTTTAATTATTATTATTTTTCACATTATAAACAGAATCTGATTTTAGTGAGGCTCCACCTCAGAGAGGTATGGACCGATATCTGGACAGCTTATTTGACCCAGTGCTGTCTGATGGTAGTGGGGTAAGTCCCATTAGGTTCTTCCTTCTAACTTGATTTTCCACTGTCGTATCAACATGATATTTGTCAGGCAATAAGAGTAAAGGGTGTTTTTTTTTTTAAACATTCCCAAAAGCTTATGCTGACTTTATTTAACACACTGCTCATTGTAATTGCTCTTCGGTAAGCTGTGGAATAAATGAATAGTGCATGTATACTTTTATAACTAGCGTTAACACACCACGTCAATCGTTAGCTCTGCTGGTTTCTTTGGATCATTTGAGCCTAGCTGAGTGTAATTGATTGAGCATCAAATATCCAGTTGGCACCAGGTCCCCAGCACTGAAGGTGATTAAGTTACTGGATTACCGTATTTCTTACAGCAGTAAGCTCCGTGTAAATTTTCGTAGCCAGCTGCCATTAAACCATTATATCCTAATAAGGTGTTTTCGAACTCCCTTAAAATGACGGCTGTCATCCAGAAACTCACTTGCTGTCAGGTCAGACCTAAATAAATGAGCTTTTATTATTTCTTAAGATTGCATAAGCCTAGAGGTAAATTTAAAACATCACTAACATTTTCGCCATAATTCTAAAAGTAGAACGCTACACATAAATGGTTGGTGTCTCCGAGTTGAAATGCTTCAGTATGATAAACATGAGCCAAATATCGGTGGTAATAGTTAATGGGCTAAGCTGCTCTTAGAGAATTTAAGGTACTCCCAGGGGGAAGATTGAGTTCTCGTGTGAGTGAACACAGAAGGGGCCCTGGCTGAGCTAGAGCCTGTTCCTCTCTGCTTTATCTCCAAGAATCAGGATCTGGAGAAGCCAGTCAGCATGTCCAGTCGGATGAAGGGAGCTGGTGGGATTGGAGGTGAGGATGGAGGAGAGGAAGATAAGACACGGGCCAATAGACCTTATCCCCCAGGACTGCAGCCCGGTGGTGAGTCATTTAGCTGCCTCCCTTCCTGCTCTTACTTCACCACCCATTAATTATGCATGGACGCCCTTGTGTCAATTGGTTCCTAAATGCAATCATCAGTCTGCCAGGTCAAATTTAGACTTCCAGTTTGCCTGAATTTTTTGGCATGTTGTTCGATGAGTTTTATAAGGAACTTGAGCAGAGCTTTGCTATGCTGTGTGTGATTACACCGAATGTGATTTATATAAAAGTTTACAATAAACCGGCAAAGTTTATTTTTGTTGAATATGAACTTTTTCCCCCTGGAATGAAACAAAGTAGTAGCTTTTCTTCCACCTTTTCAGCCGTTCCTGTCCTTCCTGTTATGGGGACTATGATGCCACCCATACCTATGCCAGCTATGCACTCTGTGCCTTCGACTCTTGTCCCAACATCTACAGTCTCTGCTCCCTCAGTAACCCCTGTCACCCCAACGCCATCATTGTCATCAGTACCATCAGTACCACCGATGCCAGCTATGCCTTCTATGCCTTCTATGCCAGCATTGCCTCCTTTACCACCTTTCTCAGCTTTACCGAATGTGCCACCTATGACTGATGGGGCAGGTATGAATACAACGCACAGCAACATTCTCAGAGAGTGTTAACCAAAAGAGTTACATTTAGAATTGAACTGACACTGTAAAAAATATGGTTTAACGCTAAAGGAGTAAATTTTGCAAGAGGGTTGGGGTCAATGAGAAGTCCTACAGGGTTATGAAACCACACTCTGATGTTAAGCGGTTGTTAAAAACTCATACAGTTATTTTAACTCTACATCTGAATTGCATTAGTGAATTGGGACAAAATAAACCCCAGCATAATGTTAACATTAGCTCTCTCAGAACTGAGAGATTACGCTCTACATTGCCTGTTGGAACAGCTGGTTTCTGTCTGAATACTTTTAGAACATTTGATTTTAAATTGGATTCTCATGTATTGTACTCTTTAATATTCCATAAGCAGTAGATCCCAATGTCCTTGCACAGCAGCAGCAAGCTATCATCAACCAGCAAGCAATCATACTTGTGAGTATTTTGAGCTCTACCATCCACCACTGAATCACAGTCTGAATGTTGTGCAGGTTTGATGTGAAATTTGCACTGTTATAGATCTAATTGCTGGTCTGTTGTGCTGCTTAATAGGCCCAGCAAATGACAATGCAAGCAATGGCCCTTCAACAGCAAATGTATAATTCAGTGGGCAGGCTATACACTGGTCCGTCTTATCACAATGAACATGTATCAGTGCCGCATTCTGGCCAATCAAGCTCAGTGAGTATCTCAAGACACGTCAAACGTGCTTTTTATAAAGCTTTTTTCATTATAAATAAGGTATATTATCATAAATATAGAATTTAATGCACCATTAAACCTTTTTTGGCATCTTCATTGTATGCATTATATGTTGTATAATGTATAAACTTTATTAATTGTAGTTTTTGCACCCAACATGTAGTTCATATGGTGAACCGGAGGATTATTATTATTATTAGTAGTAGTAGTAGTAGTAGTAGTATGCAAAGGCACCTTAGGTACCTTAGTCTTAAGCATTTTTTTTAAAATATAAATTTGGTTGTAGATGTTTAATGTATGACTTCTGCATTATTAGTTAAAGGTTAAATGTCAAATGACGAATGTTTTTTTTTTAATGTCAGAATAAAAGCAGCATATTACTGTACATGAAATGCATAGTAGCTTAATAAATGTTTAGATGCTTTGCTTAATAAAAGTTTAGATACTTTAGATGTTAATATAAATATTAATATCTTAACATTTTTTGATGTTACTTCCTGAGGGGAAATTAGGTTTTGCATTTAACCCATCTCAAGCAATGAATAAACGCCCATGCAAACACAACATCCACTAAAGGCACTTCAGCCATGGATGCAGAGGAAGGGGAAAGTGCTGTTTATTTCTAACCCTAACGAACATTTTTCCTACCACTCCAGAGAATCAAACCAGCAACCTTTCAGTCCCAAACCCAGCTTCTCTATTCTTTATTTCATAGCTGTCCCAAATATACCTAACCTTATATTATAAATGCATAAAAACACACACACACACACACACACAAACAAACAAACAAACAAAAACCTTTATTTAATTCTAATGGCTGAACCAATTATGTCTCTAATGACTTAATGTCCTATTAATTATTTTTTGAATATTGGCTAGTATTTGATCTTAGCAAGTTAGGCATTTCATTATTCTTTATTTAGTCTGGTTATTAAGTGTTTCCAACATTGTGCGAATAGTTTGGGGAAGAACCGCATATGGCAGTGAAGTAAATGAGTAGCTTTATCCTAACAGAACAAATCTGAAACTGGACCTACTCCACACTCTCAAGTTACTCCTGCCGCTGCGCAGAGACCCTTCCGTCATCAGTTCGGTAAGTCAGAACCTTTATTCGATGGTACTGAATATTTGAAGTATCATTTTTGAGATTCAAGTTCATTATTATTATTATCATCTAATGTAACGTACATATCTTAGTACATATCAGCAAGTCATTCATGCGTGAATGTATTTTCTAAGGTCAGCCCAGTACAGTTTCACCAGAAGATGTGGTGAGGTCCACCGTCTCTAACTCAGAGTATATACAACCCAGTCACAACATCAAAGACATAATTAGACAGTACCAGCCTGGCATAGTCAAACCTGTAGATGTATCAAGGTCAGTATATTCCTACACCCAGTTTAACCGTTATAATTTCCTACTCCTGAACAGATATTACTTTATATAAAGTGTTGGGTACCTGAGATATCTGTAAAGAGTGCAATGAAGTCATCCATGGCTTCAGAACTTGCATGTGAGACTTGTTTTTATCTGTAATCACAGAAGAGATGCTAAAGTGTTTATTAAGAAACCAGACCCTCATGATGAAGCTATGATGATCCTTAAAGACCAGATGAATGCACCACCTACCCAGGTAGATCAGTTACCAGCGGCAATTATTTGACACCTTACTCCGTTACTAATAAATAATTTACCAAATGAAATAAATGTCTTTCTTGTTTTCAATATCCAGAGGAAAAAGACCTATAGTCAGGGCTCTCCTACTGCAGATGTCAGAGTGACTACAGAGACTAGCAGACTACAACCATCAAAGAGCATGAAGATGAAAAGATCACCTCCAGTACCTGCGGTCAGTCAGAGGTCCCCAGCCCCGCCACCCGGTCAGTACAATTCACTCCAGCACATGACAGATATTGGGCCTCATTAATCATACTCTATCAAACCATATTTTTTTATATCACACTCATAGTTTTAATAAAGTTGCGTGTGTTCATGTTTTTTTTCATAAGCTACACCGAACTAATTCAATTTCTAACACTGAATTTCTTCATGCTCGTGTGTGTATATTGATAAATGCCAATCACCCTTAGTGCAACGCACGTTCATCGCGTAGCAGATTTGCATTCAGTGACACCCACTAAATTCCATAAAAGGTAAAGGTAATAAAGAGTTAAAAGGCCAATCATGAGGACAAAACAGTGAGAGAAAAGGAAATTCTCACAGTCAGAAGTAGAGGTTATGTGACTCACATCTACGCCAATTTAAAAAAAAAAAAAAGATATTACTCAGCATAACAGCACATGCAAAGGCCAAGATCTGGATTAAAATGTGAATTAGGTGTGAATTAACCTAGGTGAAAAGAAAAAGAAAACAAGGGAAAGAAATATATCTGCACTGTACTACTACTGTAAGAGTAATACTCATGGACATTTAACACATCACACAGGGGAATGGATATTACTTAATTATCTTAGCCAATGTCAGTCAGTCGTAGTAAGTCACTGTCAGTTATCTGATTTGAAGCCTATAAATTGAGGTTCACACTTGGAAGGCTTTGTATTATTTACACAAACTTCAGAACTCTTATAGGATATATAAATATTATACATTAATATGTGGTTGGTGACCAAGAACAATGTTTATGTCAATGTTTACACTGTTGCAACTTACTATGAGTGGGTGTTCCAGTATCTCGAGATCTTCCCGTTGAAGAGGAGACCATCCAGACCCAGCTCCATAGGAGGAGCAGCGAGGAGCACTACACCTACACAAATGTACCCTGGAAGATCTACCTGAGAAAAGAGGTAACATCTTTGTGTGAGTGTGTGTAAGAGAGTAATATTCCAAATTCTCCGTTCAGTGGTGTAATATCATGTTGTTTTGCTTGTTAGGTTTTCTATCCCAAAGACAGCTTTAACCACCCACTGGTTTTAGATCTCCTGTTCAAGCAGGTGTGCGTTTTTGTTTCACGCATGAGTTTTTACTTTTCCATTTCACCTAGCTGGATAATTTTTAACAGCAGATTCTTTTTCAGATTGTCCACGACACATTCTCAGAGGCTTGCATTCGGATCACTAAGGAGGAGAGACAGACAATGAAATCGCTCTTCGGTATGCCACGGGAATCGAATACAGATTCAAAATAAGGATCCTGGTCTTTGCGATATTAATTCTATGTCCCGGTGTATTTTCATACTTTAATAGCTGAGCACAACGTTGATGCGAGTGCCACAACACAAGACGAGAATGTGAAAAAAAAGGTCATTATTGCAGCAAGGGACACCTGGGAGATCTACTTCTCACGTCTTTTCCCAGCATCTGTAAGGAACTCCTGTTAACTCTCCATCTCTTATTTCCTATTCAAAGTCTTAGGTTTCGCTAAATTGACAGCTTTTGTCTCTGTGTGTTTGTGTGTGTGTGTGTGTGTGTGTGTGTGTTACAGGGCAGTGTGGGCACTGGTGTTCAGGTGCTTTCTGTGTCCCACAGGGGAATTAAACTGCTAAAGATGGTGAGAAGCAGCGCACTTGCCCCAGATTACTTCAGAGTGCTAAGACCATACAGGTATGTTTCAGGACAGGATGATTATTTACCAGCCATCTCGAAAGACGCTTATTACACCAATGTGTGTGATTTTGTGTGCGTTTGTTTCCACCTACAGCTACACAGATATCATGTTTGTCACCATTCCCTCCAAGAACATGCTGGAGTTCAACCTCACCAATGAGAAACTGATTCTCTTCTCAGCCAAAGCTCCCTATGTGAAAACCATGATTGACTACTTCATCACAGAGTTGAAGAAAGTAAGCGTTTATCTCTACACACCCGCACTGGGGTTCGAGGCAAATGAAAGTGGTGGCGTTGTGGAGTTAACCATACTCTGTTTTGCTCTAGGACTCCGACTATGTGGTTGCTGTGCGTAATTACGTTACAGACGACAGAACAGTGCTGAGTTTCCACAAAGGAGACATTATACGCTTGCAGAAAATGGAGGGGCTGGAGGAAGGTGAGGCAGCTCATAACCACGTCTTTCACGTTCATTATGGAAAACACAGTTTTGCTATGATCGTGAGGTCTATGCGGCAGCTAATAAATACTCCAAAGGTCTTAGGATTGCTTCACGAATGGAATGTTGGAACGTTTTCAAGTTGTCAGTTGGCGAACTGGTTCGCAGTGATGCTGTGTAGAATGTTTATTTGAGACATATGTATTGACAGCCAATCCGCTGTTCTATAGGCCACTGCTATGGTTGCATAGTGAAAAAGAAGGTCATGCTTCTTGAGGAGATGAAAAGAGACACATCTGACTTTGGTGGGTCCTGTACGACACACTGTCTGCATGGAGTGCTGATCGGCTTCAAGCTTTTCCAGCCCTGCGTCGGTTTTCTTTTGCTCATCTTTCTGTCTCCTTCCCACTCAGTAATCACGAAATACATTTTCTTGTTCCCTTCTTAGGAATCATAACGTGTCTCTCATTGTATTTTCCCAGTGGTTGATTATGAAATACAGTACACATTCTTGTATGATTCCTTTGTGCTACCTCAAGGCTGGAAGTTTGGAGCGGTCCATGGTCGTGCAGGGGTTTTCCCCGTGGAGTTCGTTCAGCCAGTGGCTGCTCCAGACTTTATCAACCTCCCTGTGGACAAGAAAGATGAGCCCAAGAATAAACAGGGTCATGTGGCAGCCTCAGCCGCCGTAGCTGTAGCTGTAGGGTCCACCGCTGCAGCCCATGAGCTGGACCGCTCCATTGAGGTATGTTTTTCTGACATGAAACCATCTCATTAAATAACATTTTGCAGCATTTTATGTTTACAGTACGTATGTTACACCTATATGCATTATAACCTCCCACTGTTTAACATTTCATGAAGATATAGGTCTTACAGATTGAATAAATATGAAATTGTTGAAATATTGTAGCAAGACTATAAATGTTAAACCATAAAAATAATTTTATGGAGCAATTGAAAAGCGGTATTACGGTATTATCAGCTGTATCAAACAGTCTCTCTGCATCTATATTGTTCCTGCTAAATAACATATTTCTCTCTCTCTCTCTGCTCTAGGTGGCTTCACTAGTCAGTGATTATACAGAGGCCCATACAGACTACAGTAACATGGAGATAGATGAGACGATTCTGCAGGACAGTCAATACAATATAGTGGAGTTTGCCAAGAAATATTTTAGAGAAGCCCATAGGAAGACCAAGTCAGTGTTTTTTTATATATATTTATGAATGTAACGGAATAACAAAATGGTATAGTAGGCTCTCATGGCTGGTGAAAAAAAGAGTTTGAGAAAACGTAATGACTTCATGTTATGTTACTTTGACAGTGATTCACAAAGACAAAGGTCAAAGAAGGGGAAGGAAACCAAAGAATTATCGGATATGGTGAAATTTTCCAAGGTATAATCATACAGCTGTTGTAATGTATCAATAATATATCAATATATTTACTTAACGAGATTTTTTCTCATTTGTTTTATTCGTCCTCCCCTTCAATTGTTGCATTTGGCGTGTTAAACAGTCTCCTATCCAAGAGTCCTTGATTGAGTTTACTGATGAAAACTTGAACAAGGTCGCTGCAGACATTTTCTTAGGTAAGTGAGAGACTTTCTTTACCTCCATCATTATGAAAGCGCATATATACGTTTCCATACACAAGTCACTAAGAGGTCATCACTTGTAAAATAAATGAGATAGAATAAAATGCTTCTTGATCATTATGAAGTTGTTCATTAGAGCTGGATTTGAGTTTTGTATTTGAATGCTTGTATATTTAGACTGTAACTATAACGAACTATAAGTATAAGCATGTAATCGTACGCCATAATATCTCTTTTGACAATGTGTTCTGAATTGTAAAAAAAAAAAAAAATTGTTTGATATACATCAGGAAAAGGATATGTGAATTAGATAAATACATGCCATTCTATCTATGTGTGTTTTCCAGCTGTAATGAAGTTCATGGGCGACTACCCAATCAAAGGTCAAACTGAGCAAGACATCATCAGCACCATCCTAAAGGTACTCAAGTAATCCTATTAGAATTATAGTTAATAACCTTTAAGTGAAGAGATCCAGTGTCTCGTTTAATATAAATGACGTTTCTGTTGCAGCTTACTGGCGAGTATGGTTTACTGAGAGACGAAGCGTACTGCCAGGTCATCAAACAGACCACTGAAAACACCAGTTCCAAAACGTATCGTCTGACATTTACCTATTTTTTTTGGTAAAATATATATATATATAATAAATGCAATGTCTGGTAATACTGACATTAGGATTCTTCTACTATGTTGCTCAGAGACAGTTGTCAAAGAGGCTGGAGGATTCTATACATCCTTACAGCATACTACCGATGTTCAGAAGTACTGAAGCCCTACGTACTGAAATACTTTCAAGATGCCTGTGCAGGTCCAGGGGTACAATACCAGGGTACAATACTGCTATAGCCTGACCTTGAGTATGTACAGATGTTAAAAAGTGTATCAATGTGAGAAGGTCCTTGTTTTTCCCAGGTATTGCCAAAGCGTGCGAACAGAACTTACGGAAGACGTTCCAATACGGTGGCCGCAGTAAATACCCTAATACCATGGAACTAAAGGCTATGATGGTAAGTTATTTTATCTATTTCGTAATTAATAAGCAATGGTGCTTTCCTATCTACGCTTAGATCTTTTCATCTTCTTGACCATTCTAGGCCAGCAGGAGCTCCAAACGGCAGCTATTTCTTCTCCCAGGTGGAATCGAGCGTCATCTAAAAATTAAGACCTGCTCAGTGAGTTGTCCCTTTTCACATTATTTCAAAGTTACTTTATAAGCAAGTTGCTTGGTCTTTAAGGACTGTCATTTGTAGGTTGTTCTGGATGCCGTTGAAGAGCTATGCTACGAGATGGGTGTACACAGTATGGAGGGAATGGACGAATATGCCGTGTTTGTTGTCACTAACAGAGGTGAGAATATATTTACCAGTGGATATACCATGGATTTGCCCAAATGGATGAAGATCATGTGGGCCATTTGGTCCATAACAGGAACGTGTCAATCTGTAGGTCAGAACGTTCAGCCGCTGAGCAAAAGGGAGTACATCTTGGATGTCACCACAGAAGCAGAGCCTATTGATAGCAACTACAGCCTGTGGTTTAGAAGAGTGATCTGGAATCAGCCATTAAAATTCGATAACGAACTTGGAGTCAGCATGCATTACAACCAGGTGCTGTATATGTCACTGCTTTTCTGCAATATAGCAACAATAATATCTTTTTTTTTGTGTGTGTGTGTGTATTGCTTATTAATGTCTTTCTGTCTCAAATCTTTATTTGTTCTGCAGGTTACCCCAGATTACTTAAAAGCACTTCTGAATGTTGTGCCACAAGGCAGGATTAGTGAACAGCAGCTTCAGCAGGTGTCAAAACTAGCTGCTCTGCAACATCGCACCAAGGACACTCTCTCTCTTCCTAGCCTGTAATTCTACACTCACTAACTCTAATCTGTGCAACACATTATAGGGTCCCGTGAATGCAAAACAAACTGAAAATGAAACAACCCCAACAGTAAAAGCAAAAAGTTGAAGGTCCACAATGTCGGATTTTGAGGGTATCTATCAGCAGAAACGGAAACAGGGTATGTATTAAGGAAGATAAGGGAAGGGAAAGAAGAGGAATCTTGTACTGGTGTTTGCTTGTCCTGGCTAAAATGTTTGAGAACCCATATTTTGAAAAATAGAGGATCAAACTTATTATTATTAAATCAGAAAGGGAGTGTGAATGTAATTACTTGGAAGTACATTACAGGCACTTGACGGCCACTATGCTTTCTAATACACGCTTGGAAAGGGAGGGGTAAGGAGGTTAAATCCTACATAGTGGACCTTTAACTCAAACTGGAAAGGGTAGGTATGTGCTTGTTTGTAACTGTACACAGTGTATAACTATCACAAGGAATTAAAAAAAAAATGCCTGTTTTAGTGAACACTTTATTTTAAAGTGAACAGTGATTCTTTGTTCTAAACCCTGGCTACCTTTACACAGGTTTTCAGTATTATTTATGCGGTTGGAAATGTATACTATTTCCCCTTGCATTAAACATCCACCATATCTTTGATTTTCATCAGCTTTCAGGCTGATATGGGCTGCTATCGTTTGGATTTTTGGTTTTGAAGCTGTGCTTTGCATTTTTGCTGCACCATAACACTTCACACTTTTATAGATAGTTTCTCTCTCTCTCTCTCTCTCTCTCTCTCTCTCTGGACAATTATACTGAAATCCTCCTCTTTTCAATAATATATGTTGTCTCTCCATGCTGCTAAAGCCGTGAGGTCCAGGACTGCGTCCCTGTCCCACTATATGGACTACAGTCTTCCCAGAAGTGGCTGAACATGGTGACCCAGAACATGCAGCAAGTCCAGGCACTGAGCCCCCATCAGGCCAGGGCCCAGTTCCTGGGTGAGGAGTTTTCTTAGAAGCGTACTTATTACGTCCGCATTTACCGCAGAGGACCTTAACTAGAAAAGAAGTCATGAATGTGTTTGTTCACCATGTACTATACTAATAACAACTTTTCTATACTTTGTGACTGTAGGGCTTGTAAGTGTTTTCCCCATGTTTGGCTCCTCATTCTTCTATATACAAAGCAGCAGTAACAGCTCTATAGACTGCCCTTGCATACTAGCTGTCAATCAGAATGGCCTGAACTTTCTGAACAGAGACACACATGTAAGTAAATGCATAGGATTTTGATTTCTAAAAAAAAAAAAGAAAAGAAAAAATCGTTCATAATCGGATGTCCTGTTGTTCCGCAGGAGCTGATGGTAAAGTTCCCGCTGAAAGAGGTGCAGTCCACTCGAACACAAAGGCCCGTAGCTGCCTCCTGTTACCCTTACGTAGAGATAATGCTGGGAGATCTAACATCTCAGCGCATCACACAGCTGCAAGTAGATCAGGTATGAGAGACATTATTTGGGGAAAGGATTCTATATTTAATAAGCATTATTTTTTTTTCTGTATACTGAAAGATGCTCGTGTGTGTGATTTTGCAGAGCCTGGAGCTGTGCCGCGTTACCGCCATGCACATGGACAACATGCTGACCGTGCGAGAGAAGAGACTGACTCTGCCTCCCAGCGAGATCACGCTTCTTTAATATGCCTTCAAACAGCACGTCAAACTATTCGCTGTCTCATCGAGCACATTCAGCATTATTCAAGCCTTGCTTTCAGCTAACATAACAATATGCTTTTCTTAGCGTGCTGCATCCAACTGGAATTTGACCAAATTTAACCTCATCATAACAATGTTCACATTTACCAAAACCTGTTAGAGAAAAAAATCCACAAAGCTTTGATTCTTCATGATTCTAATAGGTAGAGAAAGCCTCTGTTGTAGAACCGACAGAGCACCTTTTTTTTTTAAAGTGTGTATTTTGTGGCTGAACATGATTTGAACATGTTTTTAAATATCATAACTACCTCTGAACATGTTGGAGAAATTAATTTCATATGACCACAAGGACTGTGATATAAATTTTTCAAGGTCTAAAGGACAGCACAATTGAATATGAATGTCTTTTTCTTTTCTTTTTTTTTTAAAGTATGCCATTTTTCTACTGCTGAAATGCAATCTAAATTGTAACATGGTCCCGGTTGCCAGGCGACGATCATGTGGCCGCAATCAAAGTGAATGCTATTATTATAATATTAATAATATTAATAACAATAATAATAATAATAATAATAATAATAATAATAATAATAA
>JAOVYU010000035.1:14389593-14400716 GCA_025674565.1 Synodontis membranacea
ATATATGTATGCATACTATTTTAGTAGGTAGAAAGTTTAGAAATAATTAAAGTGTTTACGAGGCATATGAAAGTGAGATGTTGAGTACATTTCAAGTATAAACCTTGGAATTCCTTCCAAGATCCTTAAAAGGAGAATTTTGTATTTCCTGCTGGGATTTAAATATAAATAATCCTGAATGTGTGAATCAAATTCTGCTTTCCATTCTAATGTGCCTAAGCCCCATATAGGAGACTAGAGAGACTTGTTCTGAGTGTCTAATATTACATTTGCTTTCCCACAATTTGTTAAGCCGTGTTCTTTCCTATTTGCTAGACACCGCCAAGCTTCAAATTGTTTACCATTCAGATTTTGATCTGAACAAGCTGGACCCGTAGATGGGATTTATTTTTTTATTTTTTTATAGATGTGGTGCGATGATTTATTGAAGGGGAACCTAATTGCCTGATCCTTTTACACATTATCTCTTCTGTCTGGAGAAGTAAAGAGCTGTGTCTTGTCTTGTGGCTCCGAAAGCGCCGAGGTCAGGTGTGAGTTGAGGTTCAGACTTGGGGTGGTCCTCGTGGAGAAATGAAGTGCAGCCTTCCAGCAAAGGGAGTGAAGATTGGACAGACAGAAGCCTCTTACTATTTGCCGTTCCTCACTGGAATGTTCCTCCTCCTCCTTGGGTCAGAAAGTAGCCTGATACTGGAACAGAGGAAGTCGTTTATTTGATGATCCCCGTTCCATTTCAGCCAAACTAAGTTGCAGTGTCACGTGAAAGGACTTGATCTTCACCTTTCTTTTTTTTTTTTTTTTAACATGTTCCTGTCCAAAAAAAAAAAAAAAAAAGATCATCTTTTAAAAGAAGAATTAATTGTGTGAGTCGATCCTGAGGGATATTTTGGGGAAGGGGGATGGAATGAATGTCTTCCAAAAGAAAAAAAAAAACAAAAAACCAAAGCTGAGGGCTTTCTGTTAATGATTAATGAACTCGGTCCTGTTTCTAAAAGCTTCATCCAGCTGCCCCTCCCCCTCCCCTTCTTCCTCCTCTTCCTCTTCCTCCTTCTCCTCCTGCTCATATGTTTTAATCCCCACACACCCAGCACATTCCAGCACTGAGGCCCAGTTCACTTCACTGCATTGCGTGCCCCCCCCCCCCCCCCCCCCCCCCCCCCCATTTCAGCTCGCAGCACATCCTCCTCTCGTTCCACACATCCTCGGCCTCTCCCACTCCAACTTTTAACTTCTCCATCAGATGAATGACATAACGACAAATAACAGAGCAGGACTAGGGAAAGGGAAGTTTAGCGGTGTTGTGTTTTTTTTACTTTTTTTTTGTCACCAGAAGTCTGTGCACAACTGCCGAGGATGTACATTGGCGTCGCTCCATTTAAAACAAACAGCAGGAGAATATGAACGCACGCTTCGAGAGATTTAATCTTGGCTTTGTTTATTTTTGTCAGCATCCTGGTCCTTATTGTGAATCTCTCCCGGAAGGAATGCCGTGTACACCGATACTCATCTCGATTCAAAGATATTTAATTTTCCGGGCGTTTTGTCGTGAATAGTTGTTGCGTGTCAGTACCCCAAAATAAATCCTTTGTTTAATGGGTCTGCTGAAAAGGTTTACCCTTATACCCCAAGCCCAAGCAGATAATGCTTGCTCTTCAAAGCCTTTATAATGTTTGCGCAAGAGCAGCAGTACTGCCTTTGACTATGAGAACCCTTCCCCTCCCCTCATCAAAGGGTACAGATGCATGCCTGAGTCCCCATGTGACATAATAGCGGTGCAGCCATGGCAGCAGCAGGAAGCTCCGAGTCCGTATAGCTGTGGTGGAGAAATGTGGTCCTGTGTTAGCTGTTGGACCGCAGACTCTCTCTCACAGTACTGGGTGTGAGGTGCCGGGTTTGTTGTCCACAGGCTGCCTTTTGTTCTAGGTTCAGCTCTCTGTCCTGCCCGGACGCCGTGCATGCATGCATCTGTCTCCACTTCTTACACGCCTCCAGATGTGTGCAACTTCCCCTCTGTCTTTTAACATTAGTGTGCAAGGGGGACTTGGGAAAAGCCTGAAGCTTGCAAGATTTTTGTTATAGCACAGTGTTCACGTGAGGAAAAATGTCAGAAGAAAAACTTTTGTGTTTTAATTTTGTCTATTAACCCCCCCCCCCATCTTGTTCTTCATCTTGCTTGGCTTCTTATCATTTTTACTGGTCTTCTTTTTCTTCTTCTCACTTTTCCAGTCTGCAGTACATAGAAGTCCAACTGTTAGGGTGTTGCATAAGTTCATGACCTAGTTCATGGAGCAAAGCAAGAGTCGTATTCCTCATTGCCTTCTATTCTTATCCAATAGTTAAAATAAAAATGAAAAAAAACAACCTCAAGAGAAGCAAGAGACAAAATGTGCAAAGATCATTGCAACGCTACAATCGGCGTTTCTGCGATTCTGAAAGTTAGTAGGTGGTTCCACATGCACTTTCAGAAAGAAATATCAGTTAACAGCTTCATACCTGCATTTACACCTTTATATACACTGCTCCATCCTGGAGAAACCGTCATACGCCAAATGTTACATGTGATTAATTGATCAAATTGCGTAAATAAATAAATAAATAAATAAATAAAATCGATGAACTATGTTCATCCAGCGACCATCCACTAAAGAAAATCATCCTCTTTCATGACGCGCAAGGCCACATGTTGCAAAAGAGACAAAAGACACGATTTTAAGCCTCGGATGAGAAGTTTATCCACATCCAGCCTACTCCATAGAAATGGCGCAATCAGTTTTTCACTTTGTTTAGATCACTGCAACATCTCTGGCCAACATTTCAAAAAAAAAAGAAAAAAAAAAAGTCGAGGACGTATGAAATTGCGTAGAAGAATAAATTTCCTCAAAACCTGAATTCTTCTTTCGTGATGGTATTCATCCTTTGCCAGATACATTTCACAAAGTCATAGAATCTAACGGTGAGTACTTTGAAGACTACCTTTATGTATTGTGTTAGAAAAGTGCAAATAAAATTTGTTCAGAGAAGGCCAGGAACTCATGCACCACCTTAATACTTTTAAGTAAATTCTTGGTACATTAGGCGCTATTATCTAAGGTGTGATTTTTGAACGTGCCGTACATCATGTCTCCGTCATGCCTTTGGACAATTTAGCTCCTTTTTTTTTTTTTTTTACATGTTATACTGTTATTGCTGATGATTTGTATGTGTGGAAGGATTTTTCTTTCTTTTTTTTTTTCTTTTCATTTAAATGCTGTAAGTAGAAGAGGTTTGTGGTTTCAGTGTCTGTCTGTTGCTAGTCAATATCTACAAAATATGCTCCATGGATTATGGAGAATGTGTTGCTGTTCACCAAAAAAAAAAAAAAAAAAAAACAAGTCTCTTTAACTCCGCACTCAGATATGGAGCTCCTGGAGTGGAGTTCACTGGACTTCATAAAGAGACTGCTACTGTCACACAGATACACTTCCTCCATGGACAGGTAGCTTCCATGGACTTCACTTTTTATTCTTTAAGGTTTAGAAAACCATGCACCAGTTTACCCCGTCCAGTGGTCCAGGCTGCAGTTTATGGATCAGCTTTCATTCGTTTTATGCTTTCGATTAGAGGGGAAAATAAATTGTATGTGTGTATGTATGTGAAATATAATATCTTTCTTTTATGGAGTGGTTCGGTTTGTGATTCTCAGGTCAACGTTTTGTGTCATGTTTCAGATTAGACAGAAATTAAATTTGGAAAGTTATCATCTCGATTTTACTACAGGCATATTTCCATTGCTGTGAGCCACGTGGTGCATTTTTCAGTTTTGCTTGTTTTTGATCAAAAGTAGTATGACCTTGGAACGAAAATCATGCTGGAAGAAAGCCTGTGTCAGCGCAGACAGAATTAAAAAAAGAAAAAAAAAAAAAAAAGTACTGCCATTTCCAGTGTGTATGACATCGTCAGCCAACAGAGATGCTTTTGGTAATGACTTGATTCCCTTTCACACATCACAATGGCGATTTAAGTGAGGCAGCAGAAACCCAATTTCAGGGCCGTCAGTCTTACCATTCATACTACATGCTCGGCATACAGACCGATGCGCAACTCCACTACCTTGAACAAGTTCCCACTTACAGTAGCCTAGAGATGAGGTATTATTTTTGTTATTGTGGATTTACAAATTACAGTACGAGTAGTGGGCCATTAGATTTGTTGCAATCTAAAATAGTCTCGATAAACTAATCATTAAGTCGTCTACTCATTTTTGACTCTGCTGCGTACGCCATGATTTGAGATGAGAATAACATAATGTTGTAATGTTCCGTTGCCCTCGGGACCAAGAAAAATTAAAGCGCGTAAACTTTTAAGTTCTGATTGTTGAGATTACTGTCATTACAGAATCATGATAAAAGCTGCACTGCATGAGTCATACAGGCTACAGGATCATTTTTCAACATAAGAATGCAGCTCGTGGCACATGGACTGCGAAACTGATCAAACTGCTACGTTCCTAATTTTAGGTGATTTGAATTAGAAAGATGAGAACTGAAGGCTGGACTTCTCGACTTTATCATCATCACTAGTGCAAGTTTGGTGTTATACAGTGTTCGTTGGGGAGAGAGGAAGAATTAGTTGAATAAAATGTTTGTCTGACCTGTTGTCATTCTCAGCCCTAGTACACGTTTGCATTTACAGGGAAGGATTCTGTCCCTGCTTGACGATAACACTTTGCACCTGTGGGAGATTGTGCAGAAGGGTTTCTGCTCCCACCTGGAGGAAGTGCGCTGCTTCAGCCTCCCAGGCAGGCCCGGCATCGAGAGCACCAGGTGATGCCTCTACTCACAGTTCGCCATCATTTCCCTATCCTAATTCCTTTACAGTTAAAACGGTGTAATAAAGGCTAGGTCTTAGCCGTCATGATGTCTGTGTGTAGAGGAACCATTCGAAGCAAAGCACCGAAGTATAGCGTTTTAGACTTCGGTTCCCTTAAATGTGATGACGGAGAAAAGTGCATTTAAAGATTTGATTCCGGTTCCTCTCGAAGACACGAGCAGAGAGAGGGATCATCTAAAGCGACCTCTGTTTATTTATTTTATTTGCATTTCTTATGTAATCTATAAAAATATGACCAAGAAAATGATGCACATCTTCATTTCAGCCTCTTATAGCCTACATTTAGAGCTTACAGCGTTCATAGCCTCACTCAATTAAGTACAGTAAGATCACTTACAGTATATGCATGCAATATACCATGCATCTACAGTGTGCAGTACAAATTTATGACTGTTTGAACTGATGGAAATAAAAAAAAACGAACCACTATTAATCCGTTTGTCCTAGCTGTAATGCTGTTCTTTACAATATTGGGATTAAATGTGACGTAGGGTTTAAGTAACGCGGCTGTAATGCAGCCGTAACGCAGCCACGTGAAAAACCAGATTGAAAATGGAATAAATCTGCAGTGACTGACTTTATTAACATGGAGCTGTCTTTATACAGACTGCTGAATGTAAGATGAAAGAGAAGCAAAGTTAGCTGAGTACAGCCTTCACAATGTTCATAATTAAGTGTTCATTTTTTTTTCCATTTTTAATAAAAGTAATTTTAAGCTAATAGGCTGTTATGGTACTCTAACCTTTACAAAGTTTGTAAATAATTATTGTTGGTTATTTAGAAAATGAAACAAAAGTATCTATATTTTTTTATTTAACTAAAGGAATATTTAAGTTGATTAATTTTAATATTTCTTTATGTTGCTTGTTTTGTTGCTAATAAAATTTTCTTACAATTAAAAAAAAAAAAAAAAAAATCTAATTGTGAACTCAATATTGTAAATGAAATGAACTGGGTGAATCTTTCCATGCCTAGTCACTTATTTTATATTAAATAAACGTGTGTGTGTGTGTGTGTGTGTGTGTGTGTGTGTGCGCGCGCGTATAAATATATATATATATAAATGATACTTGCTGTGAGTCAGAGAAATACCTTCACGAATCATATATGATATGATTATTTTTCTCATATTGTCCATCCATACTTTCTCCAGGCTGCCACACAAATGTCAAGCATTAGTCACGAAAGCGTTGGTTTATTTTAGTTGTGTCCACTCCTGCCCCTGTAGTGCGACCCGCGTGACCGTTCTTCTGCCGAAACTGAGCTGTGATCTCTTGGCTGTGGGCACCGAGGGTGGTGGAATCCACTTCCTGGAGCTGCCCAGTTTCACACTGCTGACCAAGTCACTGTTCCAAGATGAAATCATACAGAGGTAATTTTGAAATTTGCACCCCCCCCCGATCTTAGTGCACCTATAACAGGTACTACAAAACAGGAACAAAAAAAATATATAATCACATTTTCCTGTGTCTGCCAAACAAATGTGTATGCTGTTGTACTTGTACGTTATCCGGCTCACTGTGCCTCACACTGGACACGTTCCACTGTCTGAGTTTATAAAATGAGTATCTGGGGACACTTTAGACTGAGAGAACTTTGCACTGAGGCTGATGAACTTGCAGAGAACTCTATTGTTTTCCTTCCTGCTTTGGCCCTGTGGTCCAGGGTATAATGGATTCTGGAGTTCTTATGTGGTCCGGGTTGCTCAGGGCTCAATTTCCACTCCTGCCTCCACCTGTGGCTTGCCTCCATCATGGCCAAGTTCTCCACTGTACAGATTTAATTTGTAATAAAATGTCTGGAGAGCTGATGGGGTGCCGTATGGAACTTGTCTAGACGGATAAAACTTTTATACAGGCATCCTTTATAAATTCTTTGCATTGGTACGTTTTTCAATTTCCCTCCCGATTTTCCTTTTAAAAGAATGGAAAGTAAAGTGTGGCACTTGAGGATGTTACAAGAAATCACATATTTTGCCAGGTGGCTATAACGATGCCTATAAAAAGGCAGAAATTCGCACTTGTCTCTTGCTCAGTGGTTAAAGTGGTTGTTTAAGTTAAGGCAAATTACAGCTTTCCCAGCGCCTCATTGTCAGCACCATACGTGTTATCATTTGCAGGAAGAGACCATGAACCGCTCATTAAGCAAGCACAGTTTGGGCTAATGGGTGGCTTCTCTGAGCTACTGCTAATAAGTATGTCAGCCGGGAAACTACAGAACAAAATGCTTTTTGTACCATTTGCCAAATCCTCCCGAGCCCTAGCTGAAGGGGTATTTAAATCGGTCACTGTGTGCTTCGCAGGCATATCACTAGGCATCTGCAGTAGAAAAATGAGGTTCAGAGGTTCTGTTAAAAACAGTGTCCTGCTCTGTGGTCAGCTATTTGTTTTTAGGTCTTGAGAGATCTGTCTTGAGCCATTTATAATTCTCAGAAATATAAAGAAATTTTTTTCTTTTCCTAAACACATTTCATTCCGTCCATTTTAAAACCACTTTTTAAGAGATCGTGTTGATGTGGGATCTTGAGTCATGTTGAGAATTTGTGGAGCTTGATGATTTTTTTTTTATTTCCGTTCAAGTTCATTTAGTTCATTGTACAGTAGATTGAAGGCATGTAGTTGGTGCTCCTCTGGATGGATTTTGAGGGTTTTTTTTTCTGTTTTACATGGGAAATGCTGACAATGTGCTTGTAACTGTGTAACATTGTCTCTTGTGGCTTTTAGCGTCGATCCACTGAAATGGCACTCTAGCTCTGCTTTTCCACGGTCTCCCCTCGCTTTGTCTGACTGCGGTGGGTGAATATCAACCTAACTGGGGCTGTACCATGCACATTCCACCACTTGAATCTGTGCCACTGCCACAGAGGAACCCCATACTCTGGTTTTTGATTGGTCGGGCTTTCAAACAGTTTAAGCCAGTGTATGATATTGTTTGCGTTAGCTTTGTCCTTGTACTAGGTCAATTTGTATAGAAGACCACAAACCTTTCATGTTTTTTTAACCTTTCTGTTTTTATAATTGCTAGCAAAACGCATTGTTCGGTTTCCAATACTAACCAAAATACAAGGATGAAGCTGGTACCTTCCCAGGCTGGTAATGCGACACCCTTGGCCTGTATGTTCTGTTTTGAAAGTGTGTGGAATATGTGAATGAGTTGTAGCGCAGGGAGCTGCTTGTAATCTCAACCGAAATATGCAGGACACCTGGAGGACGGAGGGAGGAAAGTGGAATCTGTATGCTTTGATCTCCCTAAAGAATCCAAATCCAAAGAAAAGTTTCGACTTTGCCAAGCATACTTCTCGGCCTGGTTTTCTTTTGCGTTTATCTTTGTTTCTTCTACTTGGAAATTGTCTGGCATCCAGTAAGATGATTATTTTCAAGCTCTCCGTCGACCTGGTGCTTTGCATTGCAAAGGAAAAATGAGTCGAATGCGAGTTGTGAGCTGTTGGCTGTAACGTTTTCCCATCATGAATGTTTTCCAGCCTTCCTGATAGTTACAAGTGTGGGAAGTCTCTGGGACCAGTGGAGTCCCTGCAGGAGCATCCTCAACATCCAGACAAAATCCTCATCGGCTACAGTAGAGGCCTCGTTGTGCTCTGGGACTTTCAAAGCCGGCATGTAGACAATCTCTTCCTTGGAAAGCAGGTGGGTGTGTGTGTGTGGGTGGGTGGAACATTTTTACCAAACAGCACATGAGCGTTTTCAAAATTGTAACTTGTTTAAATGTTTGGGTCTCCATAAATTTTGAATAACATCTGTATGTAGATCATAACTTGGCAGAGGTTTCATCTTTGATTTAAGGGTAGTGTGTATCACATTCTGGTCTGTACTTTGTTTGCGTATAAGTCACTTTTTGTCACTGTGTGTGTGTGTGTGTGTGTGTGTGTGTGTTACTCCCTACAGCAGTTGGAGAGCTTGGTCTGGGTCCGGTCTGGGAACAGCTTTATCAGTTCCCATAGCGATGGTGGATACATGGTATGGCCTGTCAGCAGCAGTAGCTTCTGCACCAATGAGCCCATCTCTTCTACTATACCATATGGTGAGCCAAGTAGATTTTATTATAAGTAGATTATAATATTATGTGCTACATCCAGAAAGGGTGGGGGGGGCGGTTGGGTGAGAAATCACGGACCGGGGTATCTATATGTGCGGGCGATTGCCGCCGGGCTGGTTGGGGCAGGGAGTAGGGAAATCGCGGGCCGGGGTATTTATATGTGTGAGTGATCGCCGATGGGGGGTGAGAAATCGCGGACCGGGATATTTATATGCACGAGCGATGACCGACGGGGGGGGGGGCGGACTTTCCGCGGCACACCTCATGACTTCTCACGGCACACAGGTTGGGAAACACTGCTGTAAGCAATCCTGATTGGTCATGCATATTTCTGCCACTGTATCACAGAAAATGCAAGTTATTTTTATACGTTGGAGTTAGAGTTGGAATAATCTGGAAGTTATGAATTTAGGAGCAAAAGTTTGACCACAGTATTGCCTTTAAGCCGAAATGTTTGTCTGGCGGTTAAATGTTAGCCCTATCTAAATCGGATTAGGCTTACCAGGGGAGCTCCTATGTCACTGCTGATTCAGACTAGTTAAAAAAATAAAATAAAATCATAACTCTTATCTGTAATATCTACAGTTTACATCTGAAAAGTAATAATTCCTTAGCAAATCATGCTTGCGGTACTGTAAAAATGAAATCTGGTACTAAACACTGTTACACGTTGCATAACGGTTGCTTTTGGGCTATAATGTGTATACATTCGTCTGAACTCCTCTGAATTTTCCAGTCGAATCCCATTCGAGTGACATCACTGCTTTGGTAAAAACCAATCCAGGTCAAATAGTGCTTTTAACCATTGCCGTCAGAGAGGGTTGGTCAACCTCGTAATGTTTTAGCTCGCACATAAAATTGTGGTAAAATTCTTCTCCGGATGAATTAAAAGAGCTCGTGTATAAAAACCTCCTGGAATACTGTACGTAGCGGAGGAATAAATGACACGTTATTTGCGGTTTTTCTGCTATTTTGCCGGTTAATGTCCGCCCATGGGTTGATGATGGTGTAAATTCTCACGTGAGTCATCCAGATGCCTGTGTTTTGTACATTAAAGTCTGTTTTCTTTCTGTCCCTCGTCAGGCCCGTTTCCCTGCAAAGCCGTGAACAAGATCTTGTGGAGGACCACCCAGTCGGGGTGTGTGTCAGCTCTGGGCAGCAGTGGGTGAAAAGCGAAAGCTTCTATTCCTGCATGTTTTAGCTGTGCCCGTTTGACTCAGGAGGATATCCTCTGTGCACTGTGTTTTTCTCTGCAGAGCTCCACTGGTGCTGTTTAGCGGCGGCATGCCTCGAGCCAGCTACGGGGACAGGCACTGTTTGACAATACTGCAGGACAGCACACACGTCACCCTGGACTTCACCTCACGAGTCATCGACTTTTTCACCATTCACTGCATTGATAAAGAGATGGGTGTGTGGTTCAGGAGTTACCTGTAGTCTTTGACGGGGAGCAACAATTAATTTTCATTCTATCGTAACGTTAAACATTCCTCGAAATACCTACGCAGTAGATCTGCGTTCTGAAATTTTTTATCTGAACTTTTTAATTCATGCCATGACGTCTAGAGTTTGATGAGCCCTCAACCCTTGTTGTGCTCCTGGAGGAGGAGCTGGTGGTGATTGACCTTCAGGCACCTGGCTGGCCCACCATTCCTGCCCCGTACCTGGCACCTCTGCACTCCTCTGCCATCACGTGCTCCTACCACATCTCCAACGTGCCAGGGAAGCTGTGGGAGAGGGTGGTGAGAGCTGGGCAGCAGCAGTGCCCTCTACAGACGTGCACGGTCAGTCCGCTCAAAATTCTGCGACCTTTATATGGAGGATAAGCTTTTTAAGTCACGGAAGCAATGACATCAGGGATCGGGGCTGCTCTTTGGTTGTTTTGTGGTTCCCGTTATCTAAGGCTGGTTTCCAGACAGCAGTGCGACATTCCATTTTTCTATCATAATCATATACATATCTAGCTAGGATTGCTTGGAAAGAAATGTCCTTGGAATGAGTCAGTGGTTTTATGCATGTCGCATGTATTTCATTCAGTGCTAAGTTTGGAAATTAGTGGAATTTTATTTGCAGTCTTGCAGATCCTGGCAGCAGTACAGTGGATGTGTTTGAGCAGAGACGGGCTGAAATTGCATACAGCATCAAAGCTATTAGATTTCATTCCTATATATACATACATACACACACACACACACATATATATA
>JAOVYU010000035.1:14403835-14414418 GCA_025674565.1 Synodontis membranacea
GGAAAAGTAATGTTTGGGAATATGAATTTTTGTACTGAATCAATAAGGCAGAATTCATAAAATGTAATTTATAACACAAAAATGCCTAAGACTTTTGCACAGTACTGTATATATTCACTATATGTACAAAGGTTTGTGAACACCTGACCATCACACTGATATATGGCTCTTTCTTAAACTGTTGCCACAAATTTGGAATTCGCCAGGATGACTTTGAATGCTGTAGCATTTCACGTCACTGAAACTAACAGGCCCAAATCATATTCCAGGATGATAATTCCCCTGTGCATAAAGCAAGCTCCATGAACACATGGTTTGCCAAGGTTGGGATGAAGTAACTTTTGAGTGTCCAGAGCCCTGACTTTACCCCAACACGTTTTGGAATGACTGGAATGCCAACTGCATCCCAGACCTCCTTATCCAACATCAGTGCCTGACCTCAGCAATGCTCTTGTATCTGAATAAGTACAAATCCCCACTGCCACACTCCAAAATCTAGTGGAACGCCTTCCCAGAAGAGTGGAAGTTATTTTAACTGCAGAGTTTGAACAAATCTGGAATGGGATGTTCAGCAAGGACATACTGATGAGATGGTAAGGTGTCCACAGACTTTTGTCCATGTAGCATATGTAAGAATGAGAGACTGCCAGGCCTGCAGCAGTGTGATAACGTTTCCACACCCTACGTCCTGATTGGTTGAATGTGTTGAGCCTATTGCGGAAAAAAAAAAACCCCAAAAAACATTGCTTTTATACATGTGAACTTTTGTCTTTGATGTGAAAGTGTGCAATTTAAGGATGTTAATTCGAAAGAATATAATCGGATGGAATTGTGTTTAAGACTGCAGGTGAATCGCTTTTTCCTTTTTTGTAAAATTTGGGGGTCACCTAAGTTCCTGGCTGCCTATTATTTGAGTAATCATTTTTTCTATAGCAACAAGTTCCTAAATAAGCATACTAGGTTTTGAGTGTTTTCTAATTGTGGCTACTTTTTGCCCTGCACGTTTGATCCTTGTCAATGCTTCGTTGTTCCTCAGCTAATTAACAAGGCTGTCATGAGCTTCGTGCAAACGCTGTTGCGTTCCTAGCTGATTCTCTGCGTCTGGCTTCAGGTCCAGGAGGCTAATGCTCAGCTAGCAGAGCAGGATGCCGAGGTGACGCCGGTACAGAGACGGATTGAGCCCCGTTCAGCCGATGACTCATTGTCTGGGGTGGTGCGCTGCCTGTGCTTCGCTGATACCTTCCTTCGAGACGGTACGAAGAAATCAGTATTATTCTCTGCAAATGATGTATGCGGTATCTTTAGATTTCCACCCAAGGAAGGATCATGTTCGATGTTGGAAGCACGTGTTTGTATTTCCTAGCCGAAATGGACTAGAATACTTACACCACTAAAAGTATACTGTCTTAACTAACCAAAAAAATAAATGCCTAAGCCTAAACATGATGATTATTTATACTTTTATTCAGATTCAACCATGTATTTCCTGTTTGAGTGTTAATGATTTTAGACAATTCAAATTCAATTCAATTCATTTGAGTTGCAAATTGTGTATTTGCGTTTAAGTGCACAGCAAAATTCAACAACAGAAGTTCAAAAGTAACATTTCATTTTCATTATCTAAACAGGTCTGTCTTTATAATTCCATAGCTATTGATCCATTCTTATTCTCATGTTGCAACCTGTAGTGCCCTTTGGTTTGCATTTTCATTTTCACTGTCGCTGCCATTTTCATCCACCTGAATCCTGTGAATTACTCGATGCAATTTTGCATACTCTGTCACTAAAACAGTGTTTGTGATGGCCAAAAACTCTCCCAGCAGACCCAAGTCCTTTAGGGCATGCTGTAAATTGTCCCTAGCTATTATCTCCATATTTTGTGGCATGAAAAAAAAAAAAACCCTGCTATCACTGTGACAAGTTTAGAGCAATCATTGACAGAGAAATTGCAAACAAGTTGTTGCACGGAGACAAAAGGGTACAAATGCAAAAGAAAGGCTGGCTATTACATTTCTTACATGGTAGAATCCAACCATGTTTAAACACTGGCTATTAAATGTCACATGGACTTTGGATTTGCATTGTAAATTTGGTATATATTGTGCATTGCTGCAAAATTAAAATTCATGTTTTGCAATCGAATTGAATTATTACGTCTGGTTATGTGCTTTCATATAGGAAGTGCAATCAAATTAACATTTGATTAAAGTCTGAAAATGCTCTTATAGAAGGCCAGAGAGACTCGCCCAAACTCGAGAGTTTTACAGAAAGTGATTAGGCCGGAGTTGGAACCAAGTCAGATCTTTGTCTGGACCACACACCCAAATCGTTCCGTCTTCAACATCTGCACGTCATTCCTTTAAATCAGGCACTTGACTTGCAGTCCAGGTCCAGTGGCTATCTGGCAGGGAATAGTACTCAAAGGAGAGATTTTGTACAATGCATTATTGTTAGTAAAGCAGTGTGATATGTGATCGGTCTGACTTTATGGTGGTGTTTTAATGTTTAATCTCAAAGTTTGAGATTATTTATTAATAACTCTTGGCGTAGTTTTAAAGTTCATATGAGTACCTATTCGATTTCTCTGAGGTTTTAGACTCAGACTGGGTGAAAATGGACAAGATCAACATGCATCTAAAGCTTTCGCATGCTGAAGAGTAATACTTATTTCCCCCCCTCACTCAGGAACGCACCATGGCCCTACCATGTGGGCTGGGACAAATTCAGGCTGTGTGTATGCTTATGCCCTGGACGTGCCCTCACAGGAGAAGTTCTCAGAGCGGAGTGTGGAGGCTTTGCTGGGGAAAGAGATTCAACTCATGCACAGAGCTCCAGTTGTGTCCATTGTTGTGCTGGATGGCAGGGGATACCCTCTGCCCGAGCCTTATGAGGAGTCGAGAGACCTGGCTAAAGCTCCTGATATGCAGGGCAGCCACTCAGTCCTGATTGCCTCTGAGGAACAGTTTAAGGTGAGAGGTGCAGGACAGGGTTGGGCTGCTGATCAGTTCGGATAGCCAGTGAAAAGTCATTTATTTGTTTTCGTTAGTTCTGAGTGCAGCATTGGAATATTTGTGCTTCATATAGAAAGCACTTTGCCTTTGGCAAATAGTCAAGATGGAGAAGTGCAACAAAACTGCAATAGATATTCTAAGGGTGTTCTCTGTCTATGCAATAATCATTAGGTCTCAAGAAATTGTAAGCTTAATCTGATTTCAGAGTACTAAATACATGTAACGTGAGTTTACGGTCAGTGTAGATCAGTGTCCAGAAAGGCTTAGTGTTCTTAGGTCTTTTGCTTTTTGCTTAATACTTGTTTTTACCTCTTGGTGCTGTAGTACACATTATGAGAATGACTCCCAAATAGTCCCCTGTGATCCACCATGAAAGATGTAAAGATGCAGAACCTTTTGTCATATTAAATCATGCTTGGCATGTTAAATGATGGTTGCAATCATCACTCCACTATGCAGCTTTGTCTTCTACTCAGTGGTTGTCAGCTGGGCTTGCCCCTCAGAACCCATCTCTACTGCTGCCATGCCTCATGTTCCCTGCATATCCGAGCTGCCCAGCTTTCCCTAGCTGTCTTCAAACAGCAGTCCAAAGAACTGCAATCATGTACATTGTTCAGTAATCATGTCCCTTTCATTGCAGGTGTTCACGCTGCCTAAAGTCAGCGCAAAGACCAAATTCAAGCTGACTGCACACGAGGGCTGCCGTGTACGGAAGGTGGCTCTGGTGAACTTCTGCAGTGCTGCTTCTGAGGACTACTGTGAGAATGGGCTAGTGTGCCTGACCAACCTGGGGGACATTCACGTGTTCAGCGTGCCCGCGCTGAGGCCACAAGTGCGATATGACTGCATCCGCAAGGAAGACATAAGCGGCATTGCGTCCTGCGTGTTCACCAAGACTGGGCAAGGTGATGAGCTTAAACGTGTTGTCATTTCTGAAGGGGGTGTGCTTGCTGTAATTGTTGACAGCATCTTGTTGTTGCCCAACGGCAGGCTTTTATCTGATCTCACCGTCTGAGTATAAACGGTTCTCTCTGTCTGCACGGGTCATCACTGAACCTCAGTGCCGGGTGGACGTAGATCGACCTTTCGATCCTCCTGAACACGAGTACGTCACCTAAGAGTTATATATGCTATGTTTTTAAGGAAAAAAAACATGCAAAATGCCTAACCAGCATACATTTATGTTTGGTAATTCCCCATTATGCAATCTTTCCAGTTTGTGTACACCAGTACCGCCCCAAGCCAACGGCACGTACAAGACCCAGTCACCAGGAGAGAGCAAATCTGCCGAGCATGCTGAAGGTGACCGACAAATATCTTGCTACATAGTGTGTGATTCTACAGAACGGTGTGAAGTGTGTCGTTTGCAATATGATGTCTGGAAATTAGCGTCGTCGTGCTTGTTCAATGCATTGACGTGATTTTCTTCGTTGTGCCTCTCTCCATTATCAGGCATGTTTGACGAAATGCAGAGTGCTTTATCCTCTCCTGGCCTGGATTCCCCAAACAGCAGTGCTGATATCACACTCGACACAACAGGAGAGCTCACTGTGGAGGATGTGAAAGATTTCCTAGTGTGAGTCCTTGGCTTACAGACAAGCTGGCAGACCGTGCTTATGTGATCACACTTTATAGTACTGTCGTAGCACTAAAACACCGTGCAGCATTGCCCCACTTTTCTATATGTTGCACTAAGGATTGAATACTGTATCAGATCCATGTTTGTTTTTGCTTGTACAGGAGTGTGGATGAGGCTGAGAATAACCTGAGGAACATGAGTGAAGAGGATGGACGGCTTCCTGGGATTCTGATCAACTGATCGTTTCGACAACTGGAGGCGAGTTCTACTTGCTTGTGAGTACACATGATTCTCGACGGAGATGAGGGTCTATGATTGTATTTGGGTTGTAGGAGCAGATGTTAGGCAAGGATACGAAGCTTTATTGTGCCCAAAAGCTGTTTAGTGTGTCTGCGTGCATGTGCAAACTCAAAATCTACTTGGGGGGATGGCAATTCCTTGCTGTTGTTGTGCATGGACAAACATTTTCCGTTTTGTTTGGCACGCCATTAAAGAAAGTATGCAGCTCCTTGCCATTTTCACGTTTTGATAAATGAAATGCAACACAGCTGTTGGGCCACACAGACGGAAACAGATGGCGCTTACAGACCCGACTGAGACCAAACAGTCTTGGATGCTTCGTTGTTGTTAACAGTAGCTGTCTTCTGACTTTACTTTCACTCGCTTGAATCCAGACCGGGCTATGTTCTCATCCCATTAGCATCAGTGTGGCTGTGTGTTCCATACTGCGAGTGCTGGCATTCACGAGAGCATCTGCCTCTCCTGTTCCTTCTGTCTCCTTCCTCACATCCAACAGGCGTCTGCTTTCCTCCTTTTAAATCGCACAGACGGGTTTATTACTGCACATTTAAAATTATTGACTTTGTTAAACACGAAACAACACCCGTTCTAAAGTTTCTCCAAATTTAGAGGGTGATTTGCAGTGCCTTTGATTTCAACAGACAATAAAAGGGAAAAAACTGGATCTTAAATCCTATTTTTTTTTTTTTTTTATAAACATTTCCACCCTGAAGAAAATGCCGTTTATGGTGAAACCAGCAGTCTGCTTCCTCCTTGTGGACATGCTAGAAAGTACAGCTGAAACTTGAAAAACTGCAATCTAAAGGGCCTCAGTCTCTCAGAACGGTAGGAGGATCTTATCCGTCCATCAGACAAGAGGGCGGGCAGTAACCAGCAAGCAGTGATGCGTGAAAGAAATGCATTTTATTGAGGTCCGTTCAAGACACTGATGATCTTGCTGAATTTCACATGGTCTTATCTGAGCTACATTATACAAAGTCAGGTCTTTAACGCTCGTACGAGTCTTCTCCAACTTCCCTTGTTACAATTCGAACTTGAATTGGCAGCCTTATTTTTAAAACGTAGCTAAAAGTACCCAAAATCAATTCCATATAAACCCAATGTGTATTAAACTATTTAATAACCAAGTAGACGGGGTGGACACGACGTTTGTTTAATATGCTGTGTTCGTCCATCACTTCAGGACATGAATAAAGTAAGAAAATTACCCAGTGTGTACTGTTCATCTTCATTAATGATTTAATAAAACGTTTAATAGCTGCTTGATTTAATGCTTGAGGGCAGATTGGATGCTTCAGGTTTGGAGAGACTTTTCCAAGCTGCTCATTTGGTGTTCCATCTGAAGTGCCTTTAAGACTGAGATATACGTGGGACTAAAAGATTGATGGTGTTTTTCCCCAGTGGTTAAATTTTAATGACTCTTCTGTGTTTCCAGGGCTGACGGAGGAGAAGAAGTGGTGGAAATTCCCTCGTTATGTGCAATGGGACCTTGAGGAGGAGGAGGAACTTCACTCTCTGCCCCGGCCCTTATTTTCTCCAGTTTCTTATTCTCAGTGTGGACTGTCCAGGACTGTCCAGCTCAAGAGCTGCTTAAGTGCATTAAAAGGGGTAGATCAGCAAACAGGAAAGAGGCTGTTGGAATACTTGCACTGACCACATCTCCAGTATTATTCTTTTTATTATTATTATTATTATTGCACACATTCCTCTTTTCTTGTGTCATGATGCCACTTTGCTTGTCTTTTCGTCACCGTGTTTGCCAGCAAGAGGCACGAAGCGAGTATGAAAAGTTTCTCTTGCTTCTCAGCAGATTTAATCGACACTATCTGTAATACTGTGATGGTTCCTTACAACAAATCAGGAGGCCATTGAAAAGTTCATCTTATGGACCCTGTGGGTTTGATAGAATCTCGTGGTGTTCCTTTTTAATGTCTCATGTAACCACTTGCCATTGTAAGTAATATTGATGATTAACTGTGAACTGTAGTATCCGAAGGCGCATGGTGTCTAATCTTAGAAGTATTAATCATTAATTAGTGAGTATTGAGTATATATTACTCGTGTATACTTGTAACAATATTAACAAAAATGAAGGAACTATTAATTATGGTTTTCCATGTAACATATTTGATAGAATAATTTTATACTGCCTATAACTTTTGTATTTTTTTTTTTTTTTTAGATTTAGGAGATTAAGGCTTTCTAATAAAAATTGTTTTTTGGGGGGTGATCAGTTGGGCTGGTGCTGTGGTAACAATAATAAATGCAGGTTATATGGTTGAAGCAAACTCAATCAAATGAAAGCACAAGTGATAAAAATCTGCAGTTTGCGTTAATAAATATTTTCACCACTCGTGGCTTTTAAAGAGTACGAAAACGTTTTTTTTTTTTTTTTTTTCCACATGCGTCCTTTTGAAAACTCAATTTCGATTCGGTGCTTTTGTAATAGCTAGAACTTGGTGACTTTACCCTGCCCTCATGTTTGCCCTGTATAAATCCTGTTTTTAATATCAAAAGGACATCACTAACGTAGCTGTTCCGTTAATCACTAATTTCTCTCTGTATATTTTTCTTTACCATAAAGTTACACCTGACACCTAGCCTGTGAATTTGTATTTAATGTTTTGTTGTGTAGAAATATAACTGTAGATATGACCATGCTAATGAACGATGTTAATAAAGTATTTACTCATTTTAACTGCTTTTTGTCCTCTGGTTTATTCAAGTATAAAATGCCATCAAAGCAAATAAAGGTTTTAAGTCATTTAGAGCACAAATGTCATTTACATAACCACTGCTAGACGTACATTTATTTACATGTATACCTTTATTATAAAAAAAAAGTGATTACAGAGTTGCAGAACATGTTAATCTTTTGACTAATAAATTACAGATTTCCAGTGGTTAAGCAAAGGTGCTCAATTTTAAACAAGCCTTGCAAATACTTAATTGTAACAATACTTTAGAAAAACAGACAATATTCACATCTAGTGGAGCTCGTGTTAGTTTTTCGCCTCGCCCCTTTTTGCTCACAACAGCCCATTGGACATGCGTCGTTTCAACTGCACAGGTAATTTGATTTATTTGCTTATTTTAAAGAAATTTTTTTTTTTTAATAAACTGAGGGTTTTGTTGTGACAGTTAATATATTTTGCAGTTTTTAAAGAATGCCTCAAAATTCTTATTCTTTACATTTATTTACATAAGAACTGACTGTCAGAGGATACGATCATATATCATAAACTTGCCCTCTGCATGTGATTCACCTTCGTAGAAAAATAAATGCTTGAAATCTAGAATGTGTTTGGAAAAAAAATACATTTTTAATTTTTAATGTTTGTCACTGCAGAAACAGTTCACAAACTTTTACACCATGTTGTCGTCACCTTCGTTTTCCTCCTCCTCCTCCTCTTCCTCTTCAATTTCCTCCTCATCCTCTTCATCGAAGTACCTTTCTTCAGCATCATGACTTAAAATGTCCAGGTTGTCGTAATCTGGGTTCTCGTCCACTTCGCTGCGATATAGAAGAGAACAGATTTATCGTGTCAGAGTTGTCTACATATTTTCTATACCAAAAAAAAAAAGAGAGAAGAAAATCCTAGTTACATTAGGAACTTCCAAGAAGAAAGATTAATATCTGAAATACACTAATATGATGTTTCTATAAAACGGCAATGTAGGCAGCGCTCAGGCGGTGTTATGAACAAGAGATCACGTTGCCAAATGAGTCTAAAACGCACGCCTTGAGATATCGATGCATGATCAATGCGGAAATCCAAGTGGCTGTTATTAAGTGTACCGAGTTACAAAATGATGGAACTGGAATTTAACCTGTAGTTAAAGTCTTTATCTTTGCCCTCTAAGAAGCTTTGGTGCATTTGACTCAGAAACTCCTCTCTCAGCATGGCTTTCTCTTCTGCCGTTGGTTCCCATTCTGCCTGTGTACAATCCTCATCTTCTAAGGAGTAAAGAAACACAATCAGCAGGGAAATTGATTACTCACAGCTCCAAAATCAAATCTTTAAGGACTCTTCAACAGACTGTGGGTGTGTGTTTATTTTTTTTAGGAAAGCTACAGCACACGAAGGTCTGGGTAATTTTTCTGCACTGCATTAATTCAACAATCCTCATATACTAATTGCGATCTTTGTAAGGTGTGAACAGGCCATATCTCGTTACAAAATTACACAGTTACAAACAGTTCCAGTGTAATAATTTATGTGATTCTGTGTGTGTGTACAAGATGTACAAGTGTACAAGAACACCGATATGTGACGACTTTAGCAGCAGACTGAACAAACCATGACACGTCTGAGGATAAGCTCACAAAGTTGATCAGGAAATAGCTGATTATATGTATGCTATCTCTATACCACACGGCAGTGATAAATGTTTGTCAAAATAGCTGGCATGAAATAACTAACATTTCACAGGTCGACATGATGGAAAAATGTGTGCGAGGGTTGTTTTGGCCATGAGACGCCTCCTAGTGGAAATATCTTTTCATTTTCCAGTTAGTATATGACACTGTATCTGAGAACTCACCATCCTCTTCCTCCTGGGTTGCACAGTTCTCTCTGTCCTGTTCGTCCTCCAGGCGTTTCTGGAGCACTTTCTCCTGGTACGAGTTGATGAGCAGGTCAGACAGTCCCGTCGGGCCCTTCTGCATAGCTTCTTCGGCACGCTGCAGGATCTCCTCCTCACTCAGGTACTGACCGATGTATTGCTCGTACAGAAGGGGCTCTCGAAAACGCATCTGCTCCTCGCTGAAGTACTGGCCCTCTGGAAGGACAAAAAAAAAAAAAAAAAAAAAGATCAGTTATTGTATTATCATACAATTCATCTCATAAAGAATCAGCCATATTTCTACTCATTCAATCTGTCCTCAGAGTGACGATTCAGACTGACTGCTTTTATTCAACCAGGAATCTTGTGTTACTGAGAAGACTCTGTTCATGCATGCAAGTCCCTGTGTAAGCTGCTATTTCACAAACTAAAACTAATATATATGAACGGCACGATAATATAAACCTTTGGGGAATAATTCCATTGTAGAAAATTAATCAACGCCGTACAACCAGTCACAATCAGAGATTCAGAAGCGACGCTGTATAACGTGCATGACGGACCCACTACATGATCTAAGGATCGATGCATCACTGATATTTACAATACTGGTGATTCTGATACTTATATATGAGCACAATGGATGACGTGTAGCGAAACGAAAGGCTTTGTATTTTTAAACCGTGAAAGGACAAATTCGAAATCACCACACAGACCCTTCTGAAGCGTCCGGAGAGCTGCGTAGCGCTGGTTGCGCACCCTCGTCTTGTTGGCCGAACGTGACGCCCGTTTCTGAACTTCTGTACAGTAATACTGCGTTCTACAGTCACTGCTCACGTGAGAGAAGGCCTCCAAATGCTCCGGTTTCAAATGAGTGTGATAGCGCTCAAGAAAGACTACCGGTTTGCTATTATACAGTTCCATCAACAATTGCTTTTTCTCCTCCACAGAAAGATCTGGTTCTCCTAGCTGCTGGCTCTTTACTGGACTCCCACTGACCACTACGGCTGATATCATGGCATCCAGAGAGCTGGAACCTTCATCCTGAATCTGGAGAGAGAGAGAGAGAGCAACATGTACCTTCATTACGCTCAGGGGCGGCTTTGTGCTATTAAAAAATATACAGT
>JAOVYU010000035.1:14502309-14525347 GCA_025674565.1 Synodontis membranacea
TGAAGAAACTGCGTGGAAAAAAAAAATCCTTAAAATCATCATGACTAAATAAATAAATAAATAAATAAATAAATAAATAAATAAAAGTGCAGAACCGAGCTGAAAAGAAGTCGGTCTTGATCAACCAGTTCAATGTGAATTCAATAACATGATTCCAGCAAATTTCTACTGTCAGGGGATATAAGTCCTTTCTAGATGATCTGACCTGGGCTTCGTTAAATCAAGACATTTAGTATCAGAATAACTCATAACCTGGAGATGGCTTGATGCTACTTTTCCTTTTTCCTGATACTGATACTGAAACCTTGAGTATCGGTTGATAAAAAAAAAAAATACCCTTTTGACAATTCAAGAGCTTTACTTTTTCTTTCTTTCTTTCTTTCTTTTTTTTTTTACAGAAGTATTACACACTTAATTTTTTTTTGCATTGCAAATATACTAAATGCAATAAAATATAAAATATGACTATAATAAAATCAATCCTAACAAACGTCTCTTTATGTCCAGTTTATATCTCCAGTTCCAAAATAAACTTCTTTTCCAAATCCAGATCTCCTCTTTGCCATTTCTTACAGGATACGATATCTGATTTTTTTTTTTTTCCCTCTGATATCTGGTCCAATATCAGATTGTTGCCACCCAAGAAACTACAATTACCGCTCCAATTCATGCTGCCATTACAGAGATCATAGTGAATCGCCCTGCTTGCTTCAGAAATGGAAGTAAATTCGTAGGGAACTCTGAGGATGTCACGTTGAAAAAGTAACTCACTCATCTCTGTCCGATCTTAACACCTAATCATCAGCAGTAAAGCAGGCATCTGCACGTCATCCAAGCTAACACATGCGAGACAACAGCTGAATCAACACAGTGACAAGGCATCTCAGTAACACGGCCCCTGTCGTCTGTTTGAGCTGCGTGGCTGGGATGTCAGGTTTGAGTTTCAGACACAGATAAATGCTCTTCTCATTTATGCAAAACTCTTTTTAGTATTACACTCTAAAACTCCAAGGAGAGAATTTGATTTTTTTTTTTTTTTTTTGGGATATGGATTTCAAACAAAAACGCTTCCAACAAACTGCCCAAAGCGTGCTTTAGTGCTCTCTGTAGGTATGAAAGACCCCACTGCTTTTAACCAACCAGCTTCATGTTTACTACAGAGTAAAGGAGTTGTGCAGAAAAATGTAGTTTGGATTCCGGTTAGTCTTATCACGCAACAAGTCAACATCTCCTCCCATTCCTGCTGCCCCCATCCCCTTCGGGAGTCCTACTGTGACCTCCTGCTTGCAGCACAAATGCCATCCTTTCTGCTCATTCCCCACATAGCTTATAGGGTCAGCTGGATTTGAAGTTCACTGGAAGGTTTTGTCCATGCCAGGCCTAAAAATCGATGGCCACTTATGTGCTTTTCTTCTGCGCCTCTTGTTTATAACTGTCAGTTGGGAATAAATCTTGTCTTGCTGAAGTCTATTTCACCACACCTTATGCTACCAAATCAATATCCATTGAGATTCCCAGCGGCCTGGAGGTCATGACATATAGGGAATATGTCACCTCTGGCCATCTAAAAGAGTAATTCTGAGGGTGTGCAGAGTTACGGCTTTACAGATGTGCTGTTTTTTGTTTTTTTCGCTTTTTTTTGTTTTGTTTTTTTTTAAACTGACAGCAAACTTATGAGGACTAACACAAGGAAACATAAAAGGGAATCTTAAAATTACCGTGGTTCCATTTCATGCGATTCCAAAGCATCACAGACTACAGATTGGAACACAGTATCATACAAATACGTCCAAGACACGTTTCCATTAACCTCCTTAATGCGCAATTTGAAATTGCGAGCAAAAGAAAATAATAATTTACGCAACGAGTAATGAAATTTCACATTTCGGATCAAGAATACGAAAGAAATATTGCAAAAAAAAAAAAGAGAAGATTTTGCACTCACATTGAGGTGGTTTTTCAGATGATTCAATACAGAAATATTGCACAAAATTAGAACGGAAACACATTTGTCAAATTTAAGTCGTATGACGACACGAAGAGCAAATGCAAAACTCTTCTGCCTTACTGAAGAAACAAAAGAGTGCTCTGTAAGAACTATTGCGAGAGATGAAAAGCCAGCTTTCAACAACATCACTCAATGGAAGCACGCAGCATTTAGCAATTGTGTTTTGTCGAAAATGTTTAATATATCACTTCTATTTTGAGAAATTATGCAATGGAAACCTGGCTTCTAGTACTTTTTTTCTGAATTATATTAAAATTCACAGTCACAGTCTAATCCATAGGGTATATCTGTCTATGGCTGTCCTGCATTTGCATTTCTGAATAAAGTTTTCATTTGCTCTCATGTACACAGACTGTCCTTTGAAGCCTCCGTAAGCGGCACCATTTCCGTTATCTCACCCTCACATCTGAAGTCATTAAAATGCCATCAAGCAAGAGGGCTGCAGGAGAGACACTGGATATTTATACAGGCCTTGTTAGTTGTACATTTTCTCACAAAAAAATAATAATAATAATTTAACAAACATCTAACATTATTGGTTCTATCTTTATTGAACTGCTCAAATGAACTATAATTATGAACAGAACGAAGTGATTCCTACCATTTAACACCAAACGCCAAAAGGGTTTGTTTTTGCACACTATGCAGAAAACCTGATCCTGATCCTGATCCAGAACCACGAGGTATGGTCTGTTTAGATTCTTAAAAAATGAGACCGGTGCACATTTGTTCCTCTGTGGTGTGCCCTGTGTGAGCGCTCAGAAGTGCACGCCTGCTGAGATTTCACAGACTGCTCTCTCATGGCGCCTGAGTGCATTCTGTCGGAGAACACTCTTTGTTAATGCGGCCATGCTCAACTCATGACCCAAAACACAATACCAGATCTCTGCCGCAGCCAAATAAACTCATCAGTTCTCCAAACACATGCTCTCCGTGCACTGACCAGAACTTACAGCAAACAGCATTGAAGAGGCATCCTACTGTTAAGTAAAGCTAATTGTGTGCCAGTGGGATGACATCATTGCTAGAGAGGGAAACAGAAGTAGGACCACTTGGCCACAGTCGTACCGTTTCTAACCCACTTGTCAAATCGATGTTGTGTTTCTACAATATATAGCTGGAGGTTAATTTACAAAAAATATCAGCAAACAAAAACGCTATACATTATCGGAGACAATTATTTTTAAAGGTGCAAAAACAACTTGACACGGGCCAGGCAGCATGCCTGTACTCGACAAGCAGAATGCTGTCGTTGTGGGCCAAGAGGAAGTCTCCACAGGGTCACAGAGCTTGCACCGTAACACCACCCGTACACACGACACATAACCGCCATCTGTACACATATAGCCTAGACACTATTTACACACCAAATGCATTTCCACAAAGGTTAATCTCTGGAGGGAATCCATATTTGTCTACTCAACAAGAGCATATATACTGTGATTAACAAACAACAATTGCCCTGTTATAGATTGGCGACCTGATCTAGCTCTGTTACTGATATAGATCATGTCAGAACATAAACTATGTGGAATCAATGATGATAAATATCATGGTCTATTTTTATAGTTTATGTATGACTGATGTTCACAATCGGATGACACATTTTCTCACATGACTGACAAATAATTATATAATTATCAAATATTACAGTATGTAAATACTACAATAGTACAAACATAATGGTATGGCTAAATTGTTTATTCCTTGCAGAGGCTCTTGAATTCGTCATCTAAAGGTCAAAATGTCATGCTAATAATATTCTTATTGAATGAAATCATTTAAGTCTTATTAAATGAAATTTCCAAATTTGAGACCAAACGTGGCAGAGAAAACGGAGAAGATGAGTAATGTCTGTCTGTCTGCTGAATAATACTGGATTTTGGAATTTGAACTAAAACATTACCTGTTTTCAAATTTCTATATTATATTTTACGACTGATATTTTTGGAGGATGCAAAATTACATATCATATCAAAACATATCTTTCTTCCTAACGTAACCAGCGCCAATATTACCAGAATGATGCAATACATGCAACACACATTATCCGAGTGACATCTTCCTGAGTGCTCCTGAAAACAATGATTCTGTGTGTTCGCGCCAAAGCTCTAAATGATGATAGCCGCGACTGAAGAGCAAATTGAAATGATCGAAAACAGAATTCGTTTGAATTCTAAATAACCCAAGACAAAAATACTACTGGAGGAGAAAAAAAATCTCTTATAAAAAAAAAAAAAAATTTAAAATTCTCTGTGCTTTACGGTTCCTCCTAGTGTTCCACATGGCGTTGTCTGTGCCTTCAGTAGATAATGAGAGCAACAGTAAATTCATTAGGGATAGGTGCATAAATCACCCCTGTAATTGCACTGCTCAAAGCTGTCACTCAGCATGTTGTGTCAGCTGTACGGTAGTCATGTGGGAATAGATATGTCTTTCTTCTGAACAGCGAAAAAAAATAAACAAAGCTATAAAACAGAGGAGTTTACAGGACATTGGAAAAAAAAGACTGACAAATCCCAGTATCTATTTAAGCTAATTACCAAAGCATTCTTTAATGAAAGTAGATTATGAGATGTGTTTAGGGGTAAAAGTATTCACTTATAGATTATAAAGCACAAAGGGGGTAAAAGAACATGCTTTGTGGCTCACTTCCCGTGTTCCCTACAGATAATTAACCTAGCCTATTTATAAAGGAAGCACTTAATTGTGACATGGCCAAGAGGCTAATCTGATGGAAGTTTCCTGTCTAAAACACACCCGCAAACTATGATGGGCAACTGCTCTCCTTTATTAAGTCTCCTTACAACCAAACACTATGTGAGTGATGTGAAAGCTTTGCAACAAACAAGTAGGCTGGCAAGATCCCATACACAGTATGTATGGCACACTACAGGTTGGGATTTTGAGAAAGCTTGCTTTTTCTAATCTCAGAATATAAGTAAGGAATCTCAGAATAGCACAATCAGGGCAATATATCATGTGACAATGTGTCATTTAAAGTGCAAAGGCATTTTTTTTATATATATATAAATGGCAACCTTATACACATTATGTAGCTTATGGATGTTGTTGTACATGAAATAGAAGTTTAGGTACAAATGACCGAGACACTAAAGGATATGGGTTACAAACCACCCGGAGGCACCAGCTCCGCGGCCGCGTGGTCTGCTTGATGCAGAAGAAGACGACAGGCGCGAGGGCAGGGTACGGCTGCTGCTCCTGCTCCTGCTCTTCAGACGCACCATCCGGAGCAGGGGCATCACCACCACCACCATCATCATCAGCCGAACCCCGAGTTTCAGAGCTGTTAGAGTCTTCAGAGCCATCCGGGCCCCATGTGCAGCCTTTCTCCTCATCCTCAGCAGCTTGAACATGACCGTGCGCCCGGTACAAGACCGCCACCGGAACTCTCACCTCGCCACTCTCCAGGTATTGAAAGCGCTCTCTCCCTTCGCCATCGGTCATGATGGAGCGTCTGCCAGAGATGTCCTTAAAAAAAAAAAATTAAAAAATCGTCATCATCATCCAATATCATCAGGTTGACAGCACTTGTACAACAAAACCCAGAGTGTTTACGAATACCCTAAGTCCAGCTCTTTTGTTCAACCCTGCAAATTTGGCAATGGCTTCAAAAAAAAAAAAAAAAAGAAAGAAAGAAAGAAAGAAAGAAAACACGCAAAATATCTGTACACTTCATAGACGCTACTTTTACATTATATATGCTCACGCATGGTGACCAAGGTCAATTATTAATAGCTGAGTGGGAAATTAAAGGACATGCAGGATTGTTTCAGGAAAGTGGAAATAATGCGCAAAGACGCGTCGGGGAACAGCACAACAGCCTGCAGAGGAGAAGCGCGCAGACGTGGAGACTGTCCAATAGGCTAATAATAATTATTATTATTTTTTTTTTTTACTATAATAAACCCAGATTAAAATTTTCTAAACCTTTTTTTTTTTTTTTTTTTTTTTTTTTTAAAGTTGGAATAAAAGTAACTTACCTTATAGATAAGGAATCAGACGTTCCCATAAGCATCTCCTTCACTTTCAGTGGAGCGCAGGAGAATCTTTTCTGAAAAAGCTCCGTTTCTCGTTACAGTCCATTTGCTTCTTCTTCTTCTTCTTCTTCTCCCTCTTTTTTTTTTTTTAAAGCTTTTCTTTTCTATGCAACCGACAAAGACGCACTGGTCCTAAATATATTTAGCATTATAAACGTGTGAATTATATATATATATATATACATTTAAGAAAAAAAACTCAAACGTTAAACAGTGATTAGTCTTATACACGTTGCCGCGCGCAGCTTCTCCGTGCGTGTGTGAGTGTGTGTGTTGCTCGGGATCCTCGCTCGCTCTGACGCGCCAAACTTCTGCTGTACCGGCAGCGCGGTCACGTGACTGCCGCCTTCGTGACAACGAGCTCAGCAGCGCTTCGAACCCGATCACGCTCGCACTTCTTTGATCTCCGTTTAGTCCTTTAGTTCGGCACTGAACTTCATCCTTATTATAACATTCATTCTTATTCTGGACAAAATCCAACACTTCCTCCTGTAAGCTAACGTGGATTTTGTTAGAAGCCAAAAGATGGCCGTTTATGTGGCATATCTGGGGACTCAATGAGAAAACAATGAGTAAATACAGTTCTTTTAGATCGTTATTCGCACATCTACGTGGGGATCGATGTGGTCAGGTTGGGCAAGTGGCGGGATGCACAGTGGGCAGGTTGTCAAACACAGAGACGAAACATTGACACAAATGCGCAAGTTGGAGTTAGACAGTTAGCCTAATGTCTTTGGGCTGTGGGAGGAAACCAGAGCACCCAGAGGAATCCCACACAGGCATGTGGAGAACATGCAAACTTCGCCCAGAAAGGCTCAAACACAGTATAGGTCTATGTTTCCATTAGGGCCAAAGTGCTAACCACTGCACCACTGTGCCACACATAAGAAGTCCAAACAATAAATGGCCAAACGTATGTGAACCCCTGACTATCACACCCATATGTGCTGATTCCAAAACCATGTTCATTAACACGGTTGGTCCCTCGCTGTTATAATAACTGAGAAGGCTTCCCGGTTGATTTTGAAGCATGTCTGTGAGGATTTGTGTCTATTCCATTACAAGAGTATTAGTGAGGTCAGGCGGTGATGTTAGACGAGGAGGCCTGGGGTGCAGTCGGTGTTCCAGTTCAGTTTCAGTCCCAAAGGCGTTCAGTGGGGTTGAGGTCGGTTCACTCGAGTTCTCCCGCTCCAGCCTTTTCAAGCCATGTCTTCACGGAGGACTGTGCTTTGTGCACAGTGGTGTCGTCATGCTGGAACACGTTTCGGAAATTGCGCTGCTACATACAGTAGAAAGACGTTCTATACAAATGTATACTTCCAACTTTATGGCAAACGTTTAGGGATTAACCACATGTGGGTGTGATGGCCAAGTGTCTACAAACTTTACAACTAGTCTAACTCACATCCGGCCTGGTAAAATATTGCAGATTATAAAATCAAAGTTAAAAATACAGCCTCATATTAGGCTGGAATATAAGCGGCTGGGAAGTCTACACATGCATACATACGTTATGCTAGTTACTTTACAGCCATGACACTTCTGTGTGACACAATGGGGCTTAATTACAATCTAGTGCTTCCATCTGATGCTAGCCAGGCATCTTCTCAAATGACTTAGAAATGTCCTATTGGGAGAAGATCATGGCATCTACTGCTGAGAGTTACCTGCGGGTCACATGTGGACCATAAAGGTAATGTACCACAGAAAGGGCAGATGGGTGCCATTGATGGGACAAAGCCAAAGAAGTTGGCACACACCTTTATACTAGTTAATTAATACACCAAAAAGGAAATACAGTACTCGAGCTCACTGGATGACAGATGAACAGAAAGCCATATTCTGACATTTGATTAGAATGATCCTGTGGTATAGAAAATCCTGTAGTATCTGTATAAAATCTGTAGTATAGAAACAAATCACTAATTTTAATGGAGAGCTAACATGACTTCTGTACATTGTCTTCTAACAGGGCAGAGATGTGATCAGATGTGACCATTCCTGCTATGCTTCTGAGGGTCTCTGAATACTTCTAAAGTATCCAACACTTGCGCTATTGTTGAATGAGTGACTTTAAACCACTATCACTATATTATTCAGCCTCAGTATACACCAAGTCCCCAGGGTCCTTTTATCTTCTCTCTTGTACAGGACTGAAAGTACAAAATAAGTATAACACTGTTGGATTCTCAAGAGCATTTCTAAATCCATTCTGATATGTACCATGTTTTGGGGCTTGGAAAAGCAAAAGGGTGACATAACCAAAGAATACGGTTAACTCAGTATTTGAATGACTCCAAAAAAAAAAAAGCATACTAATTAAAAGCTTCTAAAGGAAATCTTGGCTGAACATGTAACCAACAAACATATATTATATACAGCATAAGGCTTTCTGAAAGTCAAGATTTAACCTACATATATATATATTTCTACAATTTAGGCACGCGTTGTCAAATCCACGTTCTACGAAGCAGCTGCACACGAAGACAGAAAGCTGAATTACCTTCATCGCTTTTGCACACCGCAATGGCTCATGAAAGAAGTGTGTATATGCTGATTTATGACAAAGACACCACTTTAGACTTCGGCATATAGAGTATCAAACGTAGTCAAAGAACCTACACAGCTGGAAGCTTATCATTCAATCATCACTTTCAAATAAACCCTCTTTTATGTGGTTCAACAGTGTGAGTTTTAAATGTGTGTTGTGATCTAAAGCAGCACACTGCTAAGAGGGGATAGATAAAGAACATGGGAAGCCCACATCCAGCTGAGATAACAGGCTTTTCTTATTGAAGCATGGCTCTACAGCCTGCCGATTCTCACACCTGTACATCCGACTGCTGATGGGCTGAGATACTGCAAAGAGCATATTTCTCGGCACATAAAGCACAGAAACTATAGGCCTGAAGAACTGACTAGACTTATCTGAAAATTGGTCCAGGTAGCCATTTGGGTTAAACATTGATTTCTTCCCAATAAATCTAAAAAAAACCCACAGCAACTCATGGGTAACTCATTAAATGCATAATCCACGGCATTTACATTAATAAAGACACAATGTCATGATCAGTATGAAAGGTCAGTTAGACCTAGAAGGACAAAAACAGACTGTTCATAAGAGCAGCCTTTGCAGAAATCTCAACAGCTGAGAAAACGTGTCTCTCAAAAGCTGGCCCAACTGAAAAGAATAGTAAGCAAAATTACAGACACAGACAGGGATCCTCCTCCTTCTCCTCCTCCTCCTTCTCCTCCTCCTGCTGAGCCAAAGCACTTGGCACTATGGCAATTAGTTACGTGTAAATATAATTAAAATTGCCACTTAATCCACATCAGGCCAAATGTCCACTGCACATGTCTTGCCAAAATGTTTTGGCATTGTATACTGAAATGTCTGAAATTATGAAAACTGTAAACCAGTCTGATCTGTTTGGGATTGTTACAGCGTATCAGCTTAAATTAATATGGCATTTTCATTTATGCTGCAACTTACAATTTTTCAGGGTCACAATTGAACTGGAGCCTAGACCTGGTGGTCCAGGACAATATGGATATACATTCATTCACTCATTCACAGCTAGGGGCAATTTTCTCATAGGCTGTCGATTTACTGGCACGGGAGAAAACCGGAGAACCTGAAGCAAACCATGGAAGCATGGCATGGGGAGAAATGCTCCACACAGACAGTATTGTGCACTAATGATTGAACCAAGGACCCTGGATCTGTGAGATGACAAGACTAATGCCATTTCCTTACACAACACCTGATTCTATCACACCTGCAATTATATTGACTATTTTCGCCACTCATATTTATTAAATCCATAGATCTAACTGTTGCCACCAGACCATTTTCTTGCTCCAAATATTGGATGTGCAAAGGCTAATTATTTCACATCATCGACAATTTTATTATGTACCTTGTGAAGCTTGTCTAAGAAATTTTGCCATGAGAAAAACGATGAATCTCTCCACAGAGCACTGTAAGAGCTGTTTACAGATGATAAGCAGTTGAAATGCTGTAGGATACGCTAACTATCTAGTCCATCCATGACAGCACTACATCAAAAACTGCCATGTGGACATAGCCTTCTGACGATACGGTTGTAAATCTATAGCAGAAGATGAACAAACACAATTCACCCTTCTCAGCTGTCAGGTCTATTAAAGGTTACACATCCAGTGGTAGTGACTGTGGTCTCTTCATATGCATTTTAAGTCGATAAAATAGTTACAGATGACTGTGTATCAGTCTCCGAAAATTAAATAAAGGATGATCCATTAGCTGGCCAGAGCTCTCTGCTTTGAGTTTCAGGATTTCAATCATAGCACACTATTAGATAAAGAAATCTTCAAGGGTTCATTGGATATTACATATATTGGATCTTGGCTTAGGATTCTACATAGAGCCTTCTCAGATATGGAGACACATATATGTACAGTAAGACTCTTCACAAAAACAGAAGGTTAAACCTAAAATGTTTCCCTAGAAATAAATGCATCCTATGTATGTCTTAGAACATGCATAGCCATAGACTTAGACATAAACTTATCCTATGTATATTCACAAAGGTTATGGCTTTAAGATAAAATTCTGATCAAAGCTTTAAAGGATCCGGGTTAGTTTGTTATTATATTCTTATTTTATTATTATTATTATTTTTTAAATTTATTTTTATTTTTATTTTTTTTTTAACCACCTTTGATTTAGTCGCTCTTCATTTATTCAGTCTTTATTCTGGTTGGATTTTTTTCACTTGTTCAGTGAAACTGATCATCACAAAAAAAAATTACAACACGAAGACAAAGATAGCAAAGATAATAATGACGACAGATGATGTTATTGCTTTATTTCCTGTAATATTAGTTGTATAGATTGGTGAATTGTACAGATTAAGGGCATTACCTAGCAAGGTATTTGGTGCAAGGCGAGAAAGAAATGCAATAAATAAATAAATAAATAAATAAATAAAACCACAGCTGAAGTTTTGCTACAGAAGTTTTTCACAAAACGGTCATCCTAGAAAAGACCCAGAGAACTCCATAAATCAACCTTCCATATACTGGAACTATTTCCGGCTGGTGAAGTAAAGACAATGGCTGGTTATAAAGATGAAAGATACACGAGAGAGCTATTCTCTTAAAGACCGTGAGCTTCTGCATCGAATCCGTGAGGAAGAATCGGTGTCCAAAGGGATCCGCTTATACGTGCAGACCGTCAACTGAGTGATGTGAACGACTGAACAAAAAGACTTCGCTTTATGATAACGCTGTTAAGCTGCAAGGGGGCGTATGAGTCAATCACATCATTATCCTCTGTATATCGCTCTCACTGGCTGACGTTATTATCGTACAGCGAATGGATTACTGCACGGGAACCCTTCGAGATCCCTTTATGTACTTCCAGATGAGAAGTGCGCTAGGAAGAAATAAAGAAAGAAAGAAAGAAAGATTGTTGTTTTAAATTCAACCCCTTAAATGCCCAGGAGCCTTTCCTATTAGTGTCACTGTAGTTACTGAATAATTCCTAGCAGTTACTGAATGACAGCTTTTAAGACCATTATCTGTTAATATTCTAAGAGTTTAAGTCGTTAAAGTAAGCATTCCGTCTGCCTCATGTCTTATTTTTAGATCGCAAGTTAACGCAATAGTCTTGAAAAGAATATCAGCGATTTGCTGAACAGCAATCTCACCAACAGCTAAGAGCAACTGGCCATTTAACCTCATTACCTGGTAGGGTATGATTAATGTGCGTGGAGACAGTTTTACTACGCGTCACTAATAGGTTCCTTGGCATTGTGCATAAAAGTCAGAGTAAAATCCTTATCTAATATGACAGTGCTTGTTAAAAGGAGGCATAGAGTAACTCTATGTACTGCGGAAGCAATGAGATTGATCAGCAGCCTCCCCGTACCTGTCGGGAGTGAGTAATCGCCGTTTGACAGCTTTTATTTGCCCAACGGCATATGTGACTGGGAAGGACTACATGACCCTGCCTTTATGCAGTTTAGTTTAGAAAAGATTCAATGCTCACTTCATATTCTGACAAAGAGAAGTGGTGATTTATGCCGTGGATTCAGATTACAAGTCAAACACCCGGTTTCTCAGTGCGTAAGCACGATGTGCACAGAGATCTGTAGGGCTAGCCAGATTACTGACAATAGTGTCAGCTAAAAACGTGTCCGCTTCCAAATACAGCAGTGGAAAAGTGGTTACTGCGGATTCGCATAATGGCTGAATGGATGTGGATGCAATTATCTAAAGCATCATGTTCGTACAGTATATGTCTCCATCACAGACTGGAGGAAGCAGCTCCCACCACCATGCCAGTGGCAAACAAAGCCAGTGGTGTTTATTGTTAGTCGTTCTCCCATTTTGCATGCTGATAAGGGAGATTCACATCCACTGGGCAAACGTTAGTCTGTAAAGGCCTGTCAGGAACCCAAGCGTGATGTGCGGCGCCAGGTGAGCGGCGAACACATGACAATACCATTCAATTTGCTCGACACTGGAGTCGTGACATAAATCTTTCACATCATCACATTAGCAGCTCGAGAATACAACTCACACAGAGTGATGCAACGACACAGCAATAGCAATAATGATGGCATATAGTTCTTGCGAGATGATTGGGCGTTGACTCATGAGAGGGTCGGTGCATGAAGCTGGCAGTGAAGGAAGCAAACAAACAAGTGCCAAGATTCTACTGTGCAAAAAAAAAAAAAAAAGAAGAGCTTATCAAAGAGGATTTGGAAGGACAGCATGTCTAAATCAGGTTACATCTTCTAACACACAGGCTGCTGGTAAATTATGTAAGAGAGATATTGCAAAAAAAAAAAAAAAAAAAGCAAAATGTCCAGGTTCAATCAGGAGCTCGGTTTACCGTCTGTGTAAAGATCTTCTGTTCAAGTCTGCGTAGATTTCATCTGTGTTCTCTGGTCTTCTCCTTTCAAAACCAGCGTACAGGTAGCCTTCTAAAGTGTGCATGCATGGTGACCTTCAATGGACTGGTCCATTTTCCTCACTTTGCCGTAAATCCTTAATCTACAGTGAACTCCACTATTATCGGAACACCTTAGTAAAAAAGATTACCAAATAGGTGAAGTCTCACTATGAAAAGAAATGAGAATTGAATCGAAACCAATTTATTCAGAGGAAATCAAACCTCTCATCAAGAAAGGATTATTTTCAACATAAACACACGTGCCACAATTATCGGCACCCCTTGTGATTGTTGTGAACGCAATGTAACTGAAGCATGTTTCCCATTTATGTTGTACACATTTTTGTGTCGATTGGAGCGTGTATGAACTTTAAAGCTGCAATCCATGACTTCCTGATTAACTGGGATACAAATTCGAAGTGACACAGAGGCCAAATTCCCTTAGTCATCCATCAACACGGGGAAGAGAACACACAAACCAAATGTGGGAGAAGTGTTTTGACCTTCACAAGTCACGGAATGGTTATAAAAAAAATAGCTACTCATGAAAATGCCCTTTTCTACTGTTATGGCAATAATAAAAAGTGTGTGGGGGGGGGGGGGACCCAAGGGTCACTGTTGGTGAATTACAAGAAAAAGTTCAATCTGGGGGGTTACCAAGTCTCCAAAACCACCTCTTTCCGAACAGAGTATTTGGAAGGTATGCAAGAAAAAAAAAAAAAAAAAGCCTTTTATTTCTCAGTTAACCACAAACATAAACATAAAGTTTGTGAAACAATACTACAACTACTAAAACAACTGGAACAATGTTTTATGGTCTGATGGGAAAAAAATTGAGTTTTTTTTTTAACAATAAAAATTTCAGGTGTGTTTGGCGTAAAAAAAAGAAGAATGGATATAATGAAAAGAAGTAAAATAGTGGCAGATCTGTGACGTCGTGGGGCTGTTTTTCCTCCAAATGCCTACCCGAACTTCTGTTTTGGCCATCTCAATGCCCTGGCCTGAACCTTGTCGAAAACCTGCGGGGTGAGCTGAAGCGGAGAGGGTATAAGAGAGGGTATAGGATTCTGGAAGATGTGGAGAGATTCGGTAAGGGCTTGTCTCAGATGCCCTGCTCTGTATTCTCCAACCTTATAAAACGTTATAGGAAGGTCAGAGTTGATTTGTTGGCAAAGGCGGGTTGTACAAAGTATTAAATGCATGGGTGCCAGTAATGCAAAGTGCTTTCGTTGAGAATAATTATTTCCTGATTAGGGAATACTAATTTGTATTTTCTGTGAGCTGAAGCTACTTGAACAAAAGGTGGATTTTTTTTCTAACCCTTTTAAGTAATCTTTACATGGGGTGCCAATAGTTGTGAAGGGCACTGTATAATGTATCCATCACCAAAATATTAGACTGTAAAGCACCCTATTGATGTGACGTTCGTTTACTTTACACACCACAAAGTCTACAGCTGATCTTCTCCAACTGGATTTTCCGTCAAGATGATTTTACCTTTAACATTTTCACTAATGTTTCTGGCTGCACCAAATGTAACGAACGACACCTTATTTTAAGGATAATTAACTGCAGATTTCGAATATCCAATAAAGCGACGTTTCACTTTTTGACCAACTGGACTCATTTTGTGGCGACATGCCCCACTTATTTTAACGTGACTTGTCAACTGGTTAAAATTCATTGGTGTCAAACCCCCATTTTCAATTTGAGCCCAGTGACTGTGGCATCAGAGTAATGACCCCAATCTGTACGTAATGCATCTGCTCTACTGACAGAGCCGGCAGGCAACTGTCGTGTCAGCTGTTGACTGAGTAGATTACTCTAGTGTACCTAAAATGGCCCCCCATTCGATATGACAGATGGACCAGGCCTGACCAATTTGGTAAAGTGGTAAACTCGAGGAAAAGGAGAAGTGACTTGGTGTTTCCAATATTGCGTAGAACAAAAGGGGCACTGTTTGTGTTCTTGAGTCTCTGTTAGGCTGGCTAAGCGAGGATATAGTGAGTCCATTGCAAGCTTTATTGAACGGTTCTGTTTTCTAGAACTGTCTGAGGTTGGAGACTTCACAGACAGGGTGATGTCCGGCTTTAGGACACGTGCTCCTGCACAATGAGAAAGCACGTCTGCCTTCGTGTAAACACTACATTCCTCTCAGGCGTGTTTTGGACGGCACCCTTTGTGATGTTCACCTTCATGCAGCGCGACAGCTCTCAGCCCTAGCGCATTGCATCTATGAAGTGTTTTGACAGGTCTTTGCAACAAACACTAACGGTATTCGCCATCGATCTTACGTCTGTGGAATACAAATGCCACTCTGTTTACACGAGCTCGGTCCAGTGTTTTAACAAAGCTACAATTATCTCCGATCACCTGTTGACACAGGCTGTCACAATGCAGGACACACTGTTTAGGGGAACCTGTTCCATAATGTTTTTATTACATCCTTTATGGAGGTGTGTATTGCTAATCAGTTCCTGATTGACAGCACATTTAAAAGTACATGGGAGCGGACTTGATAGGCTCTCGCGGCTCTCCTAAAGCCTTGATAGGCTCTCCTAGATCCGAAATAACTCCTATGGTTATAATATATTAATATAATTGCTCTTGTGCATGGACGTGGCCGGTCATGCAAATGCCACCTGTGGTGAATAATATCAGTGCATTTAAAAGGCAGGTCTGTAAAACCTAAATCATTTAAGAAGCTCAGCATGATTAGCTAGATTGTTTTATTGCTCGGTCTGCAACGCGTCCATCAATATGCTTTTGACAAAGCTTTTTACTTTGGCTCTGAGACTCATGTGAAGTACTCTGCTCTGTAATTTGTATTCAGTACCCGGATCTTCCCTGAGCTTGAAAACCATATTGCCACAATTCCTGTCACGTCACTTTCTCCATTCGAATCAAATATTTACACAACCATATCACACAGTTTCGCATCAGGTCTATTCAGCTGCATATAGGTGAAGAAATTACGGCTAGTGCCTATGTACTCTGATGCAGTCTATCTGTGTCTGTAGATGTGTGTTGAACAGGTCTCTAATGTGACTGAGGGCTTAAAGAGCTGTGCAAATTGCAGTTTGCGGTGTGAAAGGTACAATAATACCTAGTCACGCTGTCTCCCCTACTGCAAAGCAAAAAAAAGGGCGCCGGGAAAGTTGCTAAGCAACCTTTGTCCTTTAAAAACTCTCTTTGGGACGGGTATACGTTGACGTATTACAAATATGACATTTGTGATGGTCAGAGGTATTGTGAGATATTGTGTTTGTACAAATGTATATCATGATTTTTATTTATTTGGCGAACACTCTCATCCGAAGAGATTTACATCTGAGCTAAGCAGTTGTAGTTTAAAACCTTTGCTCGAGGGCAGAAGTGGCAGATTGATATAGTTGGGATTTCAGCCCAGAACCTTAAACACTGAGCCACTATATCCCTACACAGAGGCTTATTGCTTCTTTAGCCTTTGCGGATGAAAGCACATGGTGTAACGAAGACGCGTCTACATTCATGCTTCTTATTTCCATTCCATTCAAAAAAGCGTCGATGGAAACATCTAATATGGAATGTCATTTCCAAACTTATATTCCATCGATATTCTTTTGCTTATGGTGGATTTCTGATTTTTCTGATTAAAAGTCATCGTGAAGAATTGTGATTGAAACAAAATGAAATAAAAAGGTATTATGTGGAGGGCAAAGACGGCTATGGGTTCAAACCTGTCCCCAAGATTGCACGTTCACCCATGCCACAGTGTGGGTTTCCTCCGGGTGCTCCGGTTTCCTCCTACAATCCGAAATGGTGCAGATTTGGTCAACTGGCTACTCTTAATTGCCCATAAGTGTGAGTGTGAGTGGTTGCTCTTCTCTCTCTCTCTGCAGTAACCCTGCGATAGATTGGCAACATGCCCAGCTGGGATTGGCTCCGGCTTCACCGTGATCCTTAAAGGATAAGCAGTATAGATAATGGATGATTGGATGGATGGCTAATCATGTGGCCGATCAGGCTAAGAGGCAATAACAGACTGTCGAAAGGTCTGATTATGGGGCACAGCATGTGTAAAACGGCTTTGGCCATTTCTGAATTGTACCACCCAAAGACTCTTTGTAAAACAAAGCACCTTTTATGCACTGTTGCAACCCGAATGTAAGGTAACTGACTGTGACGAATTAGAATTTCCAGTGGCAGGATATTGGGCGTCGGGCAATAGGACCTGGCCAATATTATTAACTTGTCTACACTCTGTCTGTACAAAACATCCTGTAATGAAAGTGCAATTGTAAAAGCAATGTTTGATCAGGGACATGATTTGTCTCGCAGTTAATTTACTAGTATTAAAAAAGAAACATGGCCAATAAGAGATAATTCATGTATTAAGAGTTTATGGTAAGCTAAAAAAAAATAAATAAAATTGTCTATAGCCAAAGACAGCTTCTGCAGACAAGGTACTGTCAGTGGTGCTCTGTGATTTGTAAGACATCCAAACAACGTATTTAATGACAGGTTTTAACGTGCTACATTTGCCTATATATAAATGATGTTGATGAGTACAGCTGCTTGAGTTTCATCAATTAGGTCAGGACAGATCCAGCTGACAAAGGCAATCAGGGTTGCTGCATCCAAGGTACAGACTAAGAGCTGATAAGAGGATGGTGCTATGACAACATGGATGAGTACAGGATGCATTCTGGCTTCATCCGTCCCTCCTCCACAGGCCAGCACACCTAGCTGGGTCAGTATTTTGGTAGTGTTTCTAGCATCCTTGTTACAGAATTATTACAGTGATGTGGCGGTATTGTGTTCAGTTCAGGGATCTGCTTGTTTGCCATCTTGACATGCTCACAGGTAATACATGACATACGAGGCAGAGTTGGGAAGTGACAAGGTGGCATAAAACATGTGCTTGTTACACCAAAATTAAATCCTTTTTTTTTTTTTTTTTTGCTTTTGAGCAGGAAGGACAAATTCAAAAGGAAAATAATGTAATCTTTCTATGAACCTCTCTGTTTTTTTTTTTATTATTATTAGTATTATTATTATTATTTTGTTTTACATGGATCAAACTCAATATGGGTCAGCCAGCCCCCTTCCTGCTCACTACCACCTCTGCAGTTCTGCTATCATGTGAGTGCAGCATTCACTCGAACGCTTACAGCTTCTCTCCGTCCTCTCTTTCTCTGATGCAGTCAGGTCTATCATGTGACAGGTCATTTTTTATTTAAAAAAAAAAAAAAAAACATTGCCAAGGATGAATATATATAAATATATTTTGCTCCCCTGCCTATCCTACCTGTAACTTTACGCATTTGGATCAGAAAAGCATTCGTCTTCCTTTTACCCAATTCAACTCCAATTTATTATTTTTTTTCCCAAAACACACACCATAATATTCCGTGAAATAATGCGTATAGTATTATTACGGAGAGCAGGGGGGAAAAAAACGCACGTGGTCTACTGTATTTGTAGTCTATCCAAGATTTTCAAGAAGGTGGGGAGCAACCAGGAAGGAGGCAGAGAGATGTGAGAGAAGCCATGGCTTGTCAGATATGAGAAGACAGTGCGTGGGCGCGCTGGGGTTTTAGAAGCTCGAGAATCGCACAGGGCCTGTTAACTTGCCTCTTTCCCCGCCACCTCTTCATTTGTACCACACTGGAGCTCCTGCTCTCATACAAAAAAAAAGTCCCTCTCCAAATGAGCCTCAAAGAGCAGGGGCTTTGAAAAGAGCCTAATTAAACATGCCCCCTATCTCCCCTCCTCTCACCCACCCTATCAAATTAATTACTGCAGAAGATTAAAAAAAAAAAAAAAAAAGCCACCCTCGGTCCACCTTCGAGTCAAAAGACATGTTGCCATCCACTTGGTTTTTGAAATTGAGCAATGGCAGCTTATCAATTTATCCACGTAATCACCTAGAAGCCATCGCATCCGATTAAACTGAGCATGTCATTTATATCTGAGCAAAATATGTATTGGCCAAAACAGCTATCATCAAAGAAATTAAAAAGACATACATCTGTGAATATTGTGCAGCCGCCTACGTAGGATACGGACTCACCCAGGAGAGTTTCAGATTCATTAGTAGCACTGCTGTAATGTCTGTTAAAAAAAAAAAAAAAAGAAGAAGAAGAAGAAGAAGAAGAAAGAAACAACGAGCCAGGTCTCAAATAAGATGCCATCTTTTATTCATGAGCCTTCATTTGGATAAGACTTTCATCCACGTTATATAATAGATTCTCTTGTTTGACGTGTATATTACATATTAGCCCGAGGACTTGAAATGTGATATTAAAAGGCTCTGATAAATGTCTAGATTTGATGTAATGCTATAAACATACAGCATGTACTGTACCGCATGCTATGCACTAATGGTCCTGTGGTAGGGTCAGCCTTACTTCCTGATCCGTTCCAGACAGCGACCTTATCTAACACGACAGACCCAGCCGGTGCTGGTTGGACGTAGAGAAAAGCTGCATATCAGGCTGAGGGGATTCCAGAGACACAGTCTTATAAGGGTTTAGTCTTATAAGACTACAGCACTGAGGACATCATGCATATCATGTCCTCAGCTCACTGGTACATAGGAAGCACTGATATGAGTGTTTTAAAGTGACACGTTAGCAATGCATACGGGGCTTTTTACCGTAGAATAACGAAAGCTTGGGCTTGGTAAAGGATGAAGCCAGTAAACTAAGTTTGCGAGAAAATGTCCTCGAGAGCTGGCAGTGCTCTGTGGGCTGGTGCGTCACGCAGAATCACAAACTACAATATTTCACATAGTGGAGAAGGATCCCCCCCTCTTCTCTCTCTCTCTCTCTCTCTCTCTCTCTCTTTCTCTCTCTCTCTCTCTCACTGTCTTTTCTTCCTCTTTCTTTCTTACTCATCTTTCTCACACATCTCTCTCTCTCTCTCTTATTCCATCTCTCTTACTCGTCTCTCCCACACACGCACATTCTTCGTCTCTCACTCTTTCTGGATGTATCCGTTTCAAGCATGGCTGCTCTGTTCTCACCGTGAGGTGAGGAGGGGGACACATTTAAAGGCTTAATCCTAATGATTTAAGCTCCCAATTAAAGCGCGTCGGACTGACTGTATCCAGCGCACATGCTGTACACACACCGCAATGGCCCCCCGCAGACCTGCGCCACACTAACAGGCATATTTACACAGCTGAAAAAAATGAAAGCTAGAATTGGAGAGGCCATTTTTGCCAAAATAGGCCACAAGTTACAATACCCAGGACAAATGTGTGTTCTGCATATGCACTCCGTTTTACATTGTAACGAAGGTGTATAAACCGCCTCCGTGAGCCTGACGCTCTTTCACGCTCACTATTCGGCATTTCTTCAAGCGTCGCCTCTTACGTGTAACGGAAGCAGGAGCACTCTTGTGTTTGGAGGAAGAAGGAGGGGGAAAGAATATATCTGTTGCTAGGTTTGATATGCATTGAATGCCGTTCTTTTGGCTTGTGTAAAGGCAAGCTGGTGATGGAGAGATTTTATTGCAGTGCGTAGCTAAGACTGAGAGGGAGGGGGGAGGTCAGGGCCACTATGGGAAGTTTAGTTGCTATGCAACGAGGTGGCTCTGTTAGGAAAGCACTGCCGTTTTCACTGTACGGAAATGAAAACACACACACAGACGCGCACTGCTCAAACAGAGACCGCATTAATAATTTCACAAAATTCCAAATTGTTCAGGGTGAAAACGTGCAGCCGTGAAGAGCACCTGCATCCCGGCCGAAGTGACCATCAGGAAGCACAGAAGAGATATTTAAAAGCCTTCGTTCTTTTCCAAATTCCTCTATCAGCCATATCCATAGTTTGCCTGTTTTGCCTTGATGTCAAAGAGCCATAGACACAGAACACTCACTTCAACCAAGCCCAAATGTCTCATACGCCACACATTCACCTACAGTATGTATGTGCTATAAACGCATACATACTGTAGGAATTAGACGTGAAATATATGTACTAATACGTGTACTAAGCATTGCAGCACAACAATCGTTAAACAGTAGAGCGAGCACGTTTAACAAAATGGTTTTAGGGAACTCGGGCTTAGTTCTGATAACAAGGTGGCTTTTTAAATTGAAGTTGGAGTTCAAATGTTTGAGGTTTACACATAAAAAAAATTATAATCATGGCAATGTTGATAAGACGAATTTGTGTGCGATCCAGGGTCAGCTAACAGCATGAAGGCTGTCAGTTCCGGAGAGAGATCGGTCATGCACGTTCTGTCTTTATTTCTCTCTCTCTGTCTCACACACACGCACATGTACGCATGCCAGAAGCTGCATGAGCACAGCACAGCCCTCAGCACACTTTCTCACCGAGGAAGGACCCACACCTGTGAAGGAAATGCCAATGAGTCATGCAGTACAATTCCACCCAGAACTCTCCAGCATGAACACCCCCAGACCGATCCGCCACCCGTCTGCCTCCGTCATCTCTTCTTCTCTATCTGTTTCATTGTTTGTAAAGCGCATCAGGATCTACCAGGCCTCTGACCTGTGTGGCTGGCTGCCTGCAGCAGAGACCTTATATAACTAGAATACTCGAGATCTCTAAAAGGAGCTTCGTGTATGATGTGTTGACATCTTTTTTTTTTTTTTTTTTTATACCACCAAGCCTGGATTGCAACGAGGATTATCCTCAAACAAACCAGGTCTTCATTACAAAAGCATGAGGCGTTTTAAGACGCACTTCATGCAGAAGCATGTGATTACTTCAACAGTGATTGCACACCATTCACTGCATGAATTTTAACAAGGAGCTCTGGATGGGTGGGTGTAAGGACGGATATATGGATGGATGGAAAATCAATTTATTGATGGATGGATTAATGCACAGATAGAAGAACTCACAGAAACATAAGCATTTTTAGTAGCATGTGGTTTTACGCTTGCTTGGATATTAGCAATAGAGCAACATGGGCTTTCGGGCAAATTTCAGTTACTAAACGTCTTATTTGGAGTCTTGTTTTTTTTCTGCCGTTCTGATATAAGATCATGAAAGTTCTTTTGCTCTTCAGGTTTCACGTTTCACGTTTTGTGATGGTTTTTATGAGCGTACAGTATTTCCGCAACGCTGTGAAACGCTGCAGTCTATGCGCCACAGTAAAAAGATTATTGCATATTCAGCGGTTTAGGATCTTCATCTCGCCATATCGTCATTTATGTCCTAGTTTCTGTAAGCTGAACATCGGCTAATTTTCTAACTAAACACTCACAATAGTTTTTTTTTTTAAGATTTAAATATTCAAAATATTCTCCAGAGATTTAAAAAAGATTGCAGCAAAATATGAAATATTTATAGACAACTGTTCTATAATAAAAGTCGGATTTCAAATTTGCCCCGTAAAAGTCTTTTGTTATATTAATAAACTTGCCCTTTCGGACGATCGAATGGCAATTTGTTCTCGGGGTCATATTTTTCAGTCCCACTGACAGTACTGTACTCTGCTGGGTTTCGCCAAACACAGTGCTGTATAACTCGCAATCCGAGCAAGACAAAGAAAACGTGACTGTTTGCCTTTGCTTAATGTACGATTTTGTTGTTACATGCTGACATAAACGAACCTGAAATTCATCTTTTTGTGTGCAAACAGCATTAGCACCTAGCTCATTTAACACACATCATCAGATAGTTACCAAGGCCTTCATGGGCAGGATATAAATCTGTCGGATTCAGTACCTGAACTCGATGTCCCTGATCTACGAGAAAAGGATAACACGGCATGACCTCAGCATTTCAAAGAATCAGGAAGGCTGTTTCGACAGGTCATTTTCAGCACAAAGCGTCACAGTTCCTAAAATATAGAGTTTATTGTTTACGGAATCCTGTGAACTTATTGATAATATGCAATTCCAAGATGTGTTTATAAGATATTTTTCTGTCTACTTAAAATAAAAATATTACAACATTCAGTAAACATTGATGAACTCAATATTTGGTGTGATGACCCTTTGCTTTTTTTTTTTTTTTTTTTTTTTTTTTTTTTAAATCATAGTTCCAGGTACAAATTGTGCAG
>JAOVYU010000035.1:14536841-14548857 GCA_025674565.1 Synodontis membranacea
CCCCCTCTCCCCTCTCTCTCTCTCTCTCTCTCTCTCTCTCTCTCTCTCTCTCTCTCTCTCATTACATCCTCATCACCTCTCTCTCTCACTCTATCACTCTCTCTCTCTCTCTCATTACATCCTCATCACCTCTCTCTCTCTCTCTCTCTCTCTTATTATTAACCTCATTGCATCAATGTGTAATAAAGCATGACGGGACTTGCTGTTATAGGAAACGATTCAACGACGGGGTGATGTGATGCCTTTACCACCCTTGCACTGAATGACTATCCTATTTCAGGACATCCCAAAGTGTTTTATTCCTCTCATACCACAGCAGCTTTATTCATTCAAGAGTGGCACGTCATACATCAGTTCATTGTTTAGTATCATGGCGTGTCCGCAAAACAAGTTTGTTCCCGTTATCAGGAACGTTAAAGCAGTTCTATACTGTACAGTCATCCCCTCACCAGAGAGCCTTTTTTCTCTCCGGTTAATAGACAAGACAAGAAAAATGATATCCAGTATATTGTAAGAAAGTGCAAGTTGCTCTTTCCCGAAGCTCTTTTTCCTTTCATAAATTTGACATAAATGACTGCTTACAAGGTTTCATCTCGTTGATTCTTTTGCATTATTATTTTGTTTTAATTAGGTTTAGATTATGTGGACCATCTGCCATGCAATCCTCTGAAAAATCAGCTGTTACTATAGAAACGTGATTTGGCTCATGGCCACAATGATCACCAGAACTGTGTTTAGAAAATAAATCGACATCATCTAACCAATCAGAATCAAGAATTCAACAGCGCTGTGGTGTGAGAGGTGTGTATCTTGATATTACAGCAAAATCATGGTTATCTTTTCTGTGCATCATGGGTATTGTCACCGTGATGTCGGACAGATTAGAGCTTAAAATGTTTTTACATTTGTTTCCTCGTTAAGCTCTCACTAACTTCATAGTTGGATTTTCATACTTGGCAGTATTTTTTAGCAATTTGTTAACCAAATCTTTAATAATAATAATAATAATAATAATAATAATAAATTATTAGAGAATGTAAATATTGTGAATCAAGTTAGCATTTTAATATCTCCTTACCCCAAAAGTGAGAAAAAAAGAGAAAAAATAATTTACATCTACCTCAATCTTTAAAAAAAAAAAAACAATCTACTTATGGAAAAAAAACATCACATCCAATGGGAAATAAGTTCTCAGCATTGCCAGTCTCTGCCAGTCCCAGTGTTTAAACGCAAGCTCGTTCGTCGTCTGATCAGAGTTCATGCTGCCCATTAAGTTTCTGATTAAATCAGTCCGCTTTTTTGCAACAGTTCTTGGTATTAATATTTTTATTAGCACTTGAACACTTATCCGCCATCGTCAGTGTGTAAGAGTTCTTGCACAGCATGAGCTTCAGAGGCAAGGCTTGTAGTTTTACAAGCTTGTACGCTTGTAGACCACATTAGGTTTCACTCCTTTCAGCTAAGAACAGGAATCTGAATCCATCATGGGCACACACTCACCTCAGTTGAAGATTTGGAGAAGAAGAAAAAAAAAACCTGGTCTTGTTCCAATCTTCAACCGTCCAGTTACAGTTGAAGGCGTTCCCTCTTACAGAACCATCGCTAAGTGTCTTTTGTTTTTCGCACTATTCTGTGTGGACTGTTGTGTGTGGAGATGAAATACTTAAAGCAGCCCATCAGACCCAGACATCACACTTCTTTTTTTTTCTTTCTTCATTCTGATGTTTGAGGTGAACATATTGACCTGAATCTGCATACATTAATGCACCGTACTGCTGCTGCACGATCAGCCGACTGGATAGCTGCATAAACGAGCAGGCGTGCATGTTTTCCTATTAACGTAATTAAGAAAAGGACTTCATCTGGACTAGTATAAAAAGCTGATTTTGGTCTTAACTGCCCAAAATCCTTAGAAATCAGGACGTTCACTCCTAAACCTAGGCTTAAGAATAAGCATAATGTACAAACTAGTGTATCTTTGCATGATTGTTTGATGGGTGAGTATTGAGTGACTCCTTCGAACTGTTTAATAGCAGCACAAGGTGGCAGCACTGAGACCGAACAGACGCGCAAAGGCAAAGAGGTTTTACTGCAACTGATTAATGATGCAAAGCTCAGTGTGAGGTATCGAATTATTGATATATGATAATCACCAGTGCTAACGGCATTGATGATCAGATATAATTATTAAGCACCACTATAAGACGCAATGGGATGATTGCTGAATAAGGCAGAACACTTGGCTGCACAGTGTTTTATGTGGACTACTGTATAATGATGAATGATAATGACGTATGAACACATTTCACATATAAAGTGCTTCCGTTCTTAGCCAGCTTTTCGGTGTTCGGTTACTACGCTGCAGGATCACGGGTCCATTTAGGCTCTGAATGGTGAACTCAAAAGCTTGAAAATGATACCGGTAGATAATATGAAAATCTCCCCAGGCTTCCCTGCAAATGCCCCAGATGTTTTAAAATAATCACTCCTCTTTTTATTTATTTATTTTTTACTAATGAGCCTTTAATGCTACTGAATGAGTTATAATGGGTTGTGATGGATACTTAAAAGTTAAAACGCTAAAACACACCCAGTTAAGTTTGACTATCGGCTGTGGTATGTAGACAGTCTGATAGTTAATATGTTGGTTTTCTATACACTGTGGCTGGAGATGATAGTTTCTTCAAGCACCTACAGATAACAGTTTTAGTCTTCGAAATTGCATGAAATGACTCGAATGCATAAAATAAACATCTCTACCATCAAGGATACATACTGTATTCAGCTCAAGTAGTAAGTCATGAGGATATTGGATGTAGTGGAAATATTTCGTGGTTATGTCGACCGTCTGCACATCCCGGAGGACCGGTTTGGGGAACCTAATTCTAATGATCATAATTATAACTAATAAACATGTTTCTAATATTTGCCCGTGACATTTTATTTAAGTCTTCCTCATATTACTCTGCAGCTCAGAATAGATACGTACGGGTGTGTTTCTGTATTACGTAATTCTGTTTGGTTTCTTTTTCCCAGGGCCTCAGGTTGTGGTGAGCGTGTATGGCCCAGATACGTTTGGAAACGACGTGGTCCGGGGTTATGGAGCTGTGCATGTCCCCTTTACCCCCGGAAAGTGAGTGACCGTCATGCTGAATATAGGGCTGTATGAGCTAGTGTTTGCGAAGCACTGGCTAATACTGATGACACAAATACTGCCGTGTATGAACAAACCATTCTGATTAATGTCAGATGAGTCTTTGTGTGTTTTTTCTGAACATGGTGTTACGATATACATGCCAGTCATGAACAATTTGTGTATTTGTCTGTGTAGATATAGATGATAATGATGAACTGTTGTTCCAGGCACACAAGGACAATCCCAATGTTTGTTCCTGAATCCACGTCAAGGCTGCAGAGATTCACAAGGTAAAAAAGAGCCTGGAGGGTTTTGACCTACTCGCCTTGTCATCACAAATTATGTACAGTGGGGTCCAGAAGTCTGCGACCGCAATGAAAATCTGGCGTTTTTTTTTTTTGGTGTGTGTGTGTGTGTTATCTGGTCTCCTTTTTGTATATTCCTCTCTCCCACATACTTTTCTTGCATTTTATTAAATCTTTCACCAGCTGTGTGAAAGGTCAAAATCGTCAGTCGTGTCGCTTATGAAATCTTTTTTTTTTTTTTTTTAACTCTATTCCTCGCAGCAACCTGCTGGAGAATTTGACCCTGTTAGTTGTTTGTCATCTGCCCATTACTCAGATAAGACTTAAAGTAAACCTGGGAGTCATTCGAGAACTTTGAGGCACAATTATAGCAAATTAACTAGCATGTCAATGGGGATACAGCCCTTTAAGCCTATGATAAATAGGCTTGATATTAATATCGTGTAATATTAAGGGCACATGGTAACAGGATTTCAAGAGAAATCACTAGTGAATGAACACGGAGTTGTTTCTGACTGAACTTATAGCTTATTAAATGAAATGTACTTTTCATCTGTAGCTGGTTGATGGGCAGGCGCCCCGAGTTCACGGATCCCAAAGTCGTCGCGCAGGGAGAGGGAAGAGAAGGTAAGCTCAGTTATAAATGTCCCACAGAACCGTCACCGACCTGATGTGGGATTTGGTAGGATGCCGAGTGATGGTGTATTTCTGTATTTACAGTAACCAGGGTGCGCTCTCAAGGCTTCGTGACCATCCAGTTTAACATCGTTACCAAGGACATGAAGAAGCTGGGATACGATGTCATGCCCACAGAGCAAACATCAGCCACACGCCTGGCAGGAACCTGACAACGTCACAACCGTTACGCACCTGGTAGACCTTGTTTCATAAATGTACAGATCTAATGTTTTTTTAATATTCAACAACGTTATTAACAAAACCTAGAAGACATTTGTATATCCTGTCACTTTTATATATTTGTAATAAATTTCTCCCGCTGTTTTTGTTTTGGCTTTCATTCCGTGGCCACTACAGGCGAAATATCTCCTCCCAGAATCCATCACACACAAATCGTCATCGTGCCGCATTAGAATCGAACGAACAACTCTGATCCGATGTCAGTGATACAGTTTATTCTTTTTATCATTGCAGCTACAGGTCCTTTATCACTCGCTGCGATTTAGATGGCATTTAAAATTTCATGTGACTTTCCTACAAAAGCATTACACAGAAAAGATACAGAACAATATGTTACAATAGAACAAATGATAAATTATATTATACAGTTATAATGCCAACAGGTTGAGCACATTCATAAAAAGCAGCCTGCTCCCAGTAACATGAGACAGTTTGGTAAATATACAGACGTAACACGAGAAAGTCAAAATAAAAGGTGTTTATGCACGTTCATGAGGTTAGTCCACCACAAAAAAAAAAATGCATAATAAAATACAAAGTAACAGAAAATGAGTGATACATGATCAGTAACAGCAAAATAAGACAGGATGAACTGAGCTAGATACTGTATCAGTGAAAGCAACAGGCAACGAAAGTTTGCATAAACAGAATTCTCCAACCCCTCCCCCCAATAACGAATTGTGTAATTTTATCTGATGATCAGCAAAGAAGTCTGATTTCACAGGATCAGCACCTGCATCAACCAAGTCCATCGCAAGCACATTTTAAAGCTGTCTTCCCCTGATTGCCTGAGGATGGATGCGGATTTTGTGAGAACGAACACACCCAGGCTCTGATACACGGCTGTGCTCGGGCAGTACTACCACAGAATCTCCAGTAGAGGTCGCAACATGAAGAGGACAGTTTCAAGAAGACACTTCTCAACTTCGAATCAAGAACACTAATACTTGGGAACAAAAACAAACAAAATACAAACGGTGTCTCTACACAACTGCGTTATAAAACCTCAACAGCCATTCTTTAATAAAGCAAAAGCACTGACTTTTGTAACTACATTTGTGCAGAAAAACTGCAATTCTGCGCTTGTGGGTGGGGTAACAATATTGCTAAAAAGAGAAAAAAAAAAATTTAACCCAATATTGCAAAGGTCTGTAAATCATTACCAAGTTCAAATTAAGCATGCATGAATATGTAGTGGATGTTTGACCTTGAGAAATAATATTTACATAAAGGCGGGTGTATAACTTTGCGTCAAACAACCTGTAGATGAATATATGTTCTTCTGATATGAACAAAGGGATAAGATAGCTTAAGTTCTTGTCTTTTGGGTAGATTTTGCTGGAAATTTGCTTCCACCTAAAGAATGTCCCATTGCTACACAGTAATGCTTTTATGGTAATCAACTATTATGCATTTTAACACCGTAGCTCAAAAAAGCAAGCAAAAAAAACAGAAGGCCTACTCAAGAAATCCCCCACCAACTACATGAACCATACCTAAATGTGTTTACGTCAGTTTTCCATACACACCATGGACTTGCTGTAATGGAAAGCTTGATAAATATTTTACTATTTAAATGTATGCTATATAAACAGATTGCACGGGGTAAATGTGATTAGTAATATTGTTAACAGTAGATGCATTTGAACCTGATAAAAACATGAACTAAATTAACCTCCCGATTCCCTTTGTTCTCTCGATCGTAACTAAAACATTACCACCGTTGCACACAAACCAACAAGATCACTGAAGCTAGGTTGAACGTTTCATCGTGAATACTAATCATTAGTATTGATCTGCTCGTTAATTCACTCTGTGAAGCAGTCACCACACGGACGAGGTGAGAAGCTGTGTGGAGAGGGACCTGTGCGGCAGTAATGAACCGTAATGGGTTGAGACAGCCACCGATCCACCAACTCTAAAAAGTTTAAGGTGTCTCAAAAAGAGATTTTGATAGATTTATAAAAGTCGAGCCATGGTATATGGTAACCAATTCCACGTTGTACATTAAAAACCCCCTTCATTCAGGAGGAAGTCTGTCTTCTAATGTATTAGATTTCAAACCAGTGAAAGTCCAAAGTTGTGGATAAAATTCTCTGTCCTAAATGTTTTTTCCCTACAAAAAAAAAAAAAAAGTTGATCAGAGTCGAGCTAAGGAGTAATGGTGAGAGAACAGTCAAAACGAGAACAAGAACAAAAAGAGTATGTGCAAAATCCCTGCTTAGAACATCATAATTATTTCCATGTAAACTGATAGTGTCCTCTAAAATGTGTCCGCTTATAACGTACTGTAAGATACACATAGTGTATATGCACCGGGTAGAACATGTAGGTTGTTTCGATTAAAACGGGTTAGCTTTTTGCAATTACACAGCTTCAAAATACTAAAAATTAGAAAATGAAACGAGAGAAAGCAGAGTTTTAAGCCTCCGTTAGGAAAACGAGCAATCAAAGCAAATTTTAAAAATCTGTGTGCCTTTTTTAGCACGAGGCTTCGTTCAGAAAGCGACCGTAGACTAAGAGTGGTGAGAAAGCCACACCTAGAGACACAGTAATCAATCGCTGGCAGTCCATTCGAGTAAATTTAGAAAAATAAAATACTAATCACTCTATGGTACCTACTGCCAAAGACGGCATCTCCTGCCAATGTAAAAACTGTAAACACCACTGCTACTCCAGAAAGTCTCAAAATAGCACATTGGTTTGGGGGAACACGACAGTATGCTGTCCATACTATAGGAAAGGAGCCCGGAGAGGGAGACCGGTGGCGAGAGCCTATAGTGTTCCTCAGGACAGGAAGGGATTAGTGGGGCCAGCAGCTTGGGTCGTGGCGCTTGTAGGCGGCAGCACACCGCTCACGAGCGGCTGCGGCAATGACATGGAGGCTGGCATTCCCATGCTTGGCATCATTTGGCCCATAGGAGCGATAGGGGTCCCACCTATAGGCCCCATGCCCACAGCACCAGCAGGAGGCATAGAGGGCAAAGACATGATTTCATTGCTTCTCTGGGCCAAGCTGCCAAATCCCTGTCCTGTGACACCCATCAAGGGGCTTACTCTCATTTGGTTGAGAGTAGGTGGCTGTGGTTGGTTCACCTGGAACGGATTGACCTGAGCTGGAGGGGCAGGGGTGGTTCCTGAGAGAAGGTACCGGAGAGAGAGAGAGAGAGAGAAACACAGTGAGCCGAGGCTAATTTCACAGAGTGACATCAAAAAGTCTTCCTAAGAAATTTACTCAAGTGTAGCATAAACAGTAATCTGAGCCATAAATCCAAACTCAGTACAAGCAACAGATAAAAATCAAACAAACCTCCAGCAAGAAAAGGATTAGAAACAGGAGCTGGTTGAGCAGGCTTGGTAACCAGAGAGTCCAGGTTTACCAGGGCTGCATTAGGACCCAGGAAAGATTCAGGGGTATTTCTGGTTGCGGCACTCGACTGCAAGTCAAACAGGTCAGGGCTGGCAGACTTGCTGGTCTGTAAGGGTACTGCTGTGCTTCCTTTACCAACACCTGTAAAAGAGTACTAATTAAGGTCATTCAGATGCACAACGTTGTCTTAGAAATTCCACGGAATGCAGCCTAGCTGTTTATCCAGTTTAAAAGAATGGAGTGGGAATGAAACACGCATCCAGATTAAAGGCGTACCTGACATCAGTGTAGAGCGAAGACTGTCAAAATCCTCCAGGTCATCCTTAGAGGTGCCATTTGATGCGGAGAAGAGATCAAAAGACCCTGTTTGGTAAAAATCAGAAATCACACATGATTTTTTTATTTTTATTTTTTTTTTAGGGTTCCTCACCACTTTAAAATGAAAAGTAAGGGAAATTAATTTTGGTTTGAAAAAAAAAAAAAAAAAAAAAAAAAAAAACCACCCACAATGCTTGCATAGTCATATAAAACGGGTTATGTGAACGTATGTGTGTGTACCTGGGCCGGGGGCTTTGGGACGAGTGGCAGGCCCTGAGCCCCATGGATCAGCCACTGCAGGAGCAGGGCTTGACCCCCAGGGGTCACTGTTCTTCATGGGAGAGACTGACGGTGCAGAAGCTGGCAGACCCCAGGGATCCACAGGAGCTGCTGGCTTAGTGGCACTACCTGCTTATACACACAAACAAATAAACACTCAAATACACAATTCAAGTCATTCAGGACTGCTCTTACAGGGAGGCTCTTACAGGCCAGAACACTACACTGACGGTACGCTGACACTGCAAAACAAACAATCTACTCCTACATCATCATCATCCAGTGGCTGCTTCGGGGCATGTTGCTAAAATGCAAGTATGTTTATCAGCCCGGAGTAAAACAAATGCCGAGCTGTAGGAACGTTCTAAGCTTCAGCAAAAATAAAAGCGGTTTAAACAGATGTACGAAAGCTTTTAGGTACATTTTCTTTGTGTTTCAGAAAATGTAATTGCAGCTAATGCCCCAACAAAAATGTTCTTACATTTGAAACGTAGCTACAGTTTTAGCCAACGTATTTATTTCCCAAAATCCTCCGGATGGTTGTTGGTTAGCTTCATAACGTTCAAAGATTTACTTGGTGTGCTCGGCATATATGAGGCAGCTGAGGTAGAAGGCAGAGGAAACGGATCTGTTGATGGGCACACTGGGTGCTCCACCTGCAAATCTGCATACTGAGCCCCTTTGTTTAGAGCACACAGGAATGCACTACTACCAGCCTGGCTGCATTTCTCAGACGGCACACCAGTTACAGGCACCGAGTGAGAAAACATACAATACAGAGGCAGTGAGAGAACTAGTGTGTGTCAGGTAAAAAGATAGTGAGATATAGAGAGGGAAACTAATAGTGAACGGCAGAGTGTACCTGGACAGAGACCATCTGGTCAGTATGAAAAAAAAACAACAAGTCAGCAGAATTCCTAAAACATTTAAACACTCCAACAAGTATTGAGGTAAAACACTAAACTTAAGGGCCACCATTTTTCTTTCTTTTCCCCACCCTGGCAGCATCCATATCATTTACAGCGCATTCTCTCTGGCGCTTATTGTTGCTAGGTTACAAAAAGCATCTAACACTTCCGCACTCCTCCACTGTGATGATCAGGTATTTGTTTATTTTAGAAAGGGTAGATAAAATGATGGAAAGAAGCTTCCTGGCATTGGCAAGACTGGCTCTTGACATGGGAATTGATATACTTTCGTTAAGAAGAGTCCAGATGCACGAGATAAAAATGCAGTTGGGAGAGTACCACTGACTGGTGCAAGAGTTTTTTTTTTTTTTAATTACTTGTTTTAATCCCCGGAGGGAAATTGTTTCTCTGCATGTAACCCATATGTGCCATCACATAGCAGGGGGCTGCCGTTATTTCAGCGCCCGGGGAGCAGTGCTTGGGGGCGGCACCGTTGTCAGGGTACCTCAGTGGTACCTGCTGGCCATGGAAATCGAACCTGCAATCTTTCGGTCATAGGGCCCTCTTCCCTAACCATAAGGCCACCATCTGCCCCACATCTCTGAGTGAGAAAACATACAATACAGAGGCAGTGAAAGAACTAGTTATGTCTGGATGATGCCCGTTTCAAGGTTTATTTCAGACTGTACAGGACCGGTTTGAGTTTTGAAGATGTTTTGGAGAAGTTCATATCCTAAGTCTGGCCCCCTTCTTGACTCTGATTGGTTGTTGAGAAGTGAAATTAACGATCTCGCCGTCTTCCAAAGGCTGAACTATTTTCAACTGAAGGGTACGCTAAGGGCGTTTGTGCACCAGAGACGTCGAGCACGTTCAGGATTTATATAGAAAACAGATGCTGCTGGTGCAAAAAAAAAATTCCTGAACAACAAGCCCAAAAAGAAACAACAAACTGATGTCAAGATTCTATTATTAGAAGCAGACAAATGTGTGCGTGTGTACACATGCCAGCTTTACCATAGCTTTGCCAGGGGTCTGAGACGGGGGCTGCTGCTGCTGCCGACGCCGCTGCTGCTGTTGCTCCTGCCCCCCATGGGTCAGCAGGACCTCCAGGGACTGTATCCAACAGATCCATCAAAGACGACTGAGGCTGACACACATACACACAGTTAGACCTTACATCAGTGTCCTGCTCCTAAAAGGGTCTTAAAACGTTCACTACACTACTAGGCTTTCGTATAGATACTCACAGGACATTGAGCAAGTCCGCCAAAAAAAAAAAAAAAAAAAAACAGGAAGAGAGAAAAGCATTCATTTAAATAATAAGCAGAAAGCATTTATAGTTATGCTAAGCCTACTGTCAGAAAGAGTATCAGAGATAATGTGATATCGGGAGATGATTGGCGGAAATGCATTAGCTGCTTGGAAGAGAGATAGCCTGATGAGTCATCAAGCTCTCAGTGAATCCAGGAAAACTGCACCTACCTCTTTTTTCTTTTTGGGCACTTTCACCGTGTCTTTACGGCTCTCCTCCAGAGCCATCTGGAGCCGCAAGTCATCCCCGCGACGCATCCTCTCCTCCTAAACGTACACACGATGACACCGTGCATAACATTAAATGCGGTCTACGTCAGGGTGCTTTAGAAATGCATTCTTCGTTTGCCATTGTATATGCACAAAAAAACCATGACAAAAGCACTCCTGAATAATACATGAATCACTTTCATTTGTATAGCACTCTGAGGTCTGAAAGTCAGATGAGGGGGCACACCCGGAAAAAAAAAAAAAAAAAACCTCTACTGTACCTCCATCTAAACCAGTGTTTCTCAATCTGTGGGTTGCGGACCAGTACCGGTCCTTGAGAAGATGACCGTTGGTCCGTGAGCTGCATGCTGCCAATATTATAATTTTAAGATACTGTCAGTCAGATTATGTAGAAGAGCATTCTGGTTGGCTGGCTCTGCTTTCAGTGCTTTTGTCACTGCGTGCTACGTAGCCTACGACCCCTCCAACTTACCTTTTCTCAACATTCTAGAATACTAAGTGTTCCCACAGTTTGCGCGCCTTCTGTCCCAAGTCCATTCATTCGCGCACAGGCTTTACGAGAGCTACAGTATATGGTGGCATGTTCAAAGCAAGCCAGTCTTGACTCTTTCTTTGGAAAGCGCGCATCTCTAACAGTAGAGGTCGACCGATGTATCGGTTTTGCCGATTAATCGGTACCGATAGTTGATTCCCGGAACTATCGGTTATCGGCAAAAATCCATGCCGATAGTTTTTCCGGGTTGCGTCATCGCGGGATGTGCAATGTTAAGTAATGCAAATTACAATCAAACAGTCACACAAACGTTTCAGCACACATTCAATTCATTTGTGAACAGACTCTTTCTTTCTTCCTTCCTTCCTTCCTTCTTTCTTTCTTTCTTTCTTTCTTTCTTTCTTTCCTTCCTTCCTTCCTTCCTTCCTTCCTTTCTCTCTCTCTCTCTCCATTTCGGCGTCATTGCTATATATAGGCGGAGGGCGGGACTTTTTTCCGGAACCGCGAATGAGCAACGAAGAAGGCGATAAACGAAGCCGATGTCAGCCAACCGTATCACTGCAGCACCTGTACGTGTTGGCTGTTGAGGCGGGACTCCACACACACACACACACACACGGAGGAAAGAAACAGTCCGCTATGGCGAAGAGGCTCGCTGAAACACCGAAGTACTCAAAAAAAATTACAGAATTCAACTCTTAGTGCTAAGTTTAGAGCAGAACAATACCCCAGCGATTTTTATGAATC
>JAOVYU010000035.1:14551180-14563073 GCA_025674565.1 Synodontis membranacea
GAGGATTTGCCAGGACAATTCAATCATGTCAACTAATCCATGGACTGCATCCGTAGGCCGAGGGTTTCGCTTTAGTCTGAGAGATTCATAACAGCCGAACAGCGGAACAGATTCATTTCTTTGCATCATGGAAACTTGCGGCTTTTTTTCCCCACCACAAAACCTCTTTTTTTGGGATAAATGATCTCGAAAAACTCGTAACAAACGAGCGAACTGGGGGTCTCTATTTAAAAAAAAAAAAAAAAAAAAAAAAAGGTGTGTTCAGAGACCCATGGTCTGATGCAAGTGATTTTGCCCCTGACGTAATCGAGATGACTGGGATTATTAATAGCAGTGTTTCAGGGCAATGCAGAACACAGGTAAATATTTGTGGTATGGCTCCAACCTTTTAAAGCACTCTCATTATTCCAAGCTGTCTGACAGTAAAGCGGCAGTGATCGATAGGATGCAAGTCTCCGATCCATAAAGCCTCTGACCATCAGTCCTCCTGATCCATTAACTTCCTAATAATCTTGGAAGATAAACTAATCTCGATGGAAATCACGATAAAGTTTTCTCTTTCATAACGGTCATAAGGTTTGGGGCGTTTGAGTTCGATAAAAATTTCCTTTCTAGTTTCTTGCCTAACGCATTCTGAAATGTTCTGTGGACTGAAGGGTTAAAATGAGAGAATGCTATTAGTAAATAGCAGTGCCACTGCCTGTGTGTTTCACTTCTCTCCGCCCACATTTCCCATGAGGAAAATGCTGCACATGCCTAGAGCTGCTGAACAAAAAAGGATTTCACTCACGAAGTACAAGCACGACGCAGCATATGTAAATCGGAGACACGTTTCATAGCGGAGCGTCAGTGATGCACAGATCAGTCCACCTGCATAATGAAATCAGTTTGATAAATTTATTATTGCTCAGTGAAAATAATAAAATATGTAACGTTTAGCTTAAGTTTGGGTTACACTGATTTGAGCTCTAGGCTACTGATTCTGTTGACAAATTATCTGACTGGATTTTTCAATTATAAAAATAATCATTTGTTCCGGCACTACCAGTGACTTGGTGACTTTTGGTTAAAGTCACAACCATGACATGCTATGATCCAAATGTCTTTTTATGAGCAAAAGGCTTGTAATTTCCGAAGTCCGACTATGGAAAACCAAAGAAAAGGCCTCCTCGAGTAAATAGCGTCAATCACCAAAGGTATAGAGGAACATTGTACCAGTTGTTTAGCATGGTGGTGGTAGCGCCATGCTCTGGGCTGATTTGCTGCCAACAGATTGCGGAATAAGTGGATGGAATAACGATAATAATTACTACCTCAGAATTCTTCACCGTAACCTCAAAATGTCAACTAGAGAGCTGTAACTTGGACAAAATTGGGTGTCCAACAGGAAATAACCACAAACACACATCTGATGCCATGCTTGCCATCAGGTATGCCGTGGATCAAACATGCTCAGTCAGGTCCATGCCAGGAAACACAAATTTAATTGAACTCTACCAATTATTCTGAGAAAAGTGGTCAAATATTCTGCAAGAAGCTTATGCACCAAATTCTTGTTTCGTCCCCTCTCTCACTCACAGGTTTCGAACGAGAGCAGCCATGAATCATTTACTCCACGTATTCATCTTATGCATATAGCTGTGGGTTGTCATGTTCAGTAGCTGTGGGTTGTAATGGTTGTAATGTTCAGTAGCTGTGGGTTGTAGTGTTCAGTAGCTGTGGGTTGTAAACATTTGTTTAGGACAAAGCTCTCAGATGTTGTTTCTCCCAGTTTTTCTATAGACTCGCTTCAGGTGTGTGCGTGAGATCACACACACACACACACACACACACACACACACAGTGTACTTCATTTTGTTAATTACCGAAGAATTCAGTAATTTGGTTCCTCTAGTCTGTATTATGATTTTAAACTCTGTGCTACAGATTGGTAAAATCAGCGCAGGCCTGCTGTGTGATGAGACAGCTGGGCACGGGTTCAAAGCCTAGACATTAATGAGAAAAGGAGAAACGCTAAGCAGAGCTGTTCCAGAGGTGAAGTTAATGAGGAAACGTGGCTGCGGATCATTGCGACGTCCCATATTACATCATAAGCTTCTTCCTGTGCCCCATCTTAATTGGGGGAAGGATGTAAATCTGACTCACACTGAAAGCAGTCAGCTGAGCAACCTGGCACCACCATACGCAGAGGAGGATCAATAAAGCTCCCCTCCAATGACTGAACTCGCACGAGGCTTCATTATACTTCATCATAACTGCAACTCAGAAATGACTGAAATGAACTACGGAAAGCTCCGGGCCTTCACGTGGTTCACAACTGTAGGAGGATGTTATCGTATGTTATCTAATTAAATCACAGCGCGGGTGGGCAGGTCGCTCGGACACCTCGGTTTCACGGAGCGACTTTTCCGAAGGAGCAAAGAGGTCTGGGTTCAGAATGAAGTGGGCTTTAACATAAAGGCTGACGCATCTTTACAGTGGGAGCGTGGAACCTACCGACGCACCAAAGTGCTCTGACAACGCACAAACATTTTCGTGTGAAATGGTGCTTTCCGGTGTTTGGGGCTCCAGGGCCATGTTTGTGAGCTCAGATATGAATCATTATGATTAGCAATGCACTACACTGATTCATATTGAAAAGTGCTCCGTGCTTAAACTAAAGCAAAATGGAACGGGCACAGAGAGAAAAACCACATGTTTTGATATTTAAAAAAAAAAAAAAAAAGATTTGCCTGGAAGCCGAAGACATGACGGATGGAAATTGTTCTAGACCTTTTCCATCATCGGCGGTTTCACTACAGTGATGCATACATGCCGCTCACCGTGAAACGAAATCTAATTATTACTTCGACATCAAAACGTACCTCTAACTGCAATTTAACCATGACAGAACTCACTGCGTTATAACGGTTTATAAAAATTTCAACCTTGAACGATTCAACAACTACAGTGAAACTAAAACGGGGCACAAGAGTAAAGTCTGGATTTAAAAAAAAAAAAACCCTGCTCAACCTAACCTATATGCTGTATGTGGTTAACACCATTGCTCATGCCTGTACACAGGAAATCCTCGAACACATCGCATGCCAGATCACACACATGGTCAGCATCAGTAAACTCTAACTGCCCCGACTCTACAGACCGCAAATCGGGCTAAATATTTCATTCGAGAATTGATCTGATCCACTGCGCAACATTTAATGATTATTACTCCGTCTCTGACTGAACAACATTCGGAGAGATCTCTAAATTATATCCGGCTGCCGGCTGCCTGTTTTTCCTTATTCGTCCAACGAAACGTCCTAATGAAAAACAACCTGCTGAAGTGTGGTTTACATTTAACAGAAACCCCATTCACAAATTCTGGAAGGACAATTCCCGGAAATTTCCACTGGAATGCAAACCATTCCTCTGTTAACAGGCCTGGTCTTCTTGCAGAGGTTTAACCCCCCCCCCTTTCCACTTTTAGTTTAAATGACTCAGCTGCTTGTTCTTCTGTTTAATATTCCATGTTTGGGAAAACCACATCAGTTGAAACACTAAATGCTAGCACACCCCAGTCACTCCCACCAAAAAAAAAAAAAAAAAAAAAAAAACTGAGTTAAATGATGCTATATGAGCGACACAAAGCCAAATAAAACTGACAATAAGGATCAGGCAATAATTACAGCTCTGTTATTTAGCTAAAACTAAAAGTCCACTCTTCAACACCTCAGACCTGATACACATAACATAGATCACTTTAAAATGATTTGGTCATGAGAGAGAGAGAGAGAGAGAGAGAGAGAGAGAGAGAGAGAGAGAGAGAGAGAGAGAGAGAGAAAGAGTTATCCTTCTTCCTCCCCTCTGTACAGGATCACAGAGCAGTGAACTGGGCCTTGGGGAATTTGGGAATGCTGGCTTCCTGTAAGCAGTGTGAGGCAAATGGAGAGTGAAATGCAACGCATGCCACAGTTCAGCATGCTCAGAGGACAGAAATGACAGAGAATATCCAAAAGCAGAGGTGCTAGTTTTCAAATGTTCGCACAGTACAGGATTACTCCATGCACTTTGTATCTTTCAGGGGTCCTTGGAGAAAACAATTGCAGTAAATCATGAGCTGGGGCAGGCCAGCTGCGATGATCAGAATCGTAAAATCTTACATCAGCCTAATATTAGCCCTTTTACTTCTAATCAACATGGATTTAAGTGAAACATCACAGCCAGGCCAGGCTGCATCACAATGACTTAATAAAGCAAAATGTTCTCAAGGCTCTGTTTTTTTTTTTCTCGTGCACGTGAGATCAAAAACACTGTATTTGATTTAATTAATAATGAACATTCACAGAGTCATAACTGACAGTAGTTCATTTTGTGTTGTGTTAAAACCCCAGACCGTAAGAGAGCAATCTATCTTCAGCCCTTTGACTCTTCCACTCCAACGTAACAACGTAAACCGAGACAGGAAGTAGTGTAAGGGCACACAGCTTACATTAGGTTAGCAAACCTGGTCTTTATACGATAACGGTTTTCCTAAAATTAGACTTAAATAACTGCAATATTTTGCAATCTATCGAATCTTACAAATCTTGTTTTGGAGCTCTGAAATTCAACATTGGAGACTCACCCCAGCCGGGATCAGACTACACAATATTTTTTTGTCTTTCACAATGGTTACCATGTCAAATTAGGCAATCATAGTGCTATAAATTCTTACTGTGTCTTGGTTCGGGAGACTGGTAACTAGGGATGGGAATTGAGAACCAGTTCCGATCTGGAACCAGTTCTTTTTGTCGGTGAAGAACCGGAATCGCACACCTCTGATTACTCTAACGATTCTTCCAAACTTTTCGTGTCGCGTGAAAATGACGTCACACGCTGCAACTTGGAATCCATACGATGGAGCGCAGGAAGCTTTTTACAAAGAAGGATGACTGTTCTGCAGTGTGCAACCAATGAAAAACCGTCATCAACTCTAATATGCTTAAGCATTTAAGCTGCCAACTCGGCATTACATTTAAAGATTGCCATGTGTTCATCACTCCACCCAGTGCACGCTCCGCGATCCCCACAGTCACGCGTAACTTTAACTACCAACCCAGTGTTTCCCCAACCTGTGTGCCACGGCACGTGAGAAATCATCAGGTGTGCCACGGAAGATTCGATAATGGCACCGACATCAATAATTTCTTAACGATTCCCATCCCTACAAGGTTTGACACCCGGACCAATCTTCGTTCACGTCCTCGCACGTCATCGGAGAGGAGGGTCGAGAGATGATGAATTACGGCTACAGAAGGACCGTCATGGATCACGTCTTAGGAGTTGTCAACCCAGGTGACATTATATTAAAAATTCTGACATGCTAGACTTTTCATCAAGGTGTCACCGGGCATCCCAGAAGCCGCATCAGTCTTTGATCCTGTCACGCTACAAGGTCCGATCGATGCACTCGGACACAGGATTGCGGCTGGATTCTTACAATCTGATCCCGGCATTACCTAAGCTCAGGATCAAACCGAAACCTCCACTTTGACAAGAAAAAAGGATGAAGGTTAAATGTTAAACAGAATTCAGAAGCACAATTGGAATTGTGGAAATGATCGCTTTCCTGTCCTTTTTTTTTTTTTTTTTTTTTTTTAAATCAGATCTGGAAGAATACCTACCATTCAACACAGCCAAATTGCCATTTAAAGACCGTAATTGTACCGGAAAAGAAACACGTTTACAGTTAAACAAGATAAACGAGTTTATATCACACAGCAAGATCCTGTAAGCTTCACACTATATGCCTAGAGAGCACAACAACGGGTTTAGAGACGATTTTAACATCAAATAAACTTACATCCGTGGTATGACGCCGGCGAGCCTTCGGATCTGCCGTACTCCTCCGAGTAGCTGGTGGAGAGGTTCGGCTGGCTGGAGCCGCGACCGAAGCCAATCTGGTGGCTGCTGCCGACGCTGGTGGCTACCTGGGCCATGCGCTCTTTGGTCTTAAGGGCCTGCGAGCGCTCGCCCTTCAGCCGATCTTCGTCCTTCAGCAGAATCACCAGCTGCTTGGACTTCTCCCTCACGTTGATGCCCTGGTCTTTACCATCGCGGTCGACATACTGGAAGTCTTTAAGGGTCTGGATGGCGAAGATGTTCTCTTTGCACTGCAGGGCCACGCGCTCCGAGCCGGTCTTGATCAGGTAGTCCAGCAGCGTCAGCGCCTTGTACACGTGTCGCCAGTTCTTGCCGTGATCGTTCAGCCTCTTCCAGATCATGCTCATGATCTCGGAAAAGGCCACCACGTTGTACGTGAGGTCAGAAATCTCAGACATTAGCGAGCTGGATGGCCCCCATGGGTCATTGGAGGTTGCCTCTCTGACCTTCTTCTCTGCTTCTGAATAGTTATTGACCACATTTTTCATCTGCCTCCGGATCGTTGAGCTCGGCATGGTGTGGTTTTGCGTGATTAACTCCTTGTGATTTAGTCTAGGGGGGAAAAAAAACCAACAACAACAACCAGAAAGTTCCTTCTCGTCTGTAAGTTCTCAGAGTCAGGTTCGGATTTCTGAAAGGTCTGAAGTAGTCCAAATAAACGTGCGTCGACTGTTCTCTGTTAGTTGGTGCCTGTTAAAATCATTTCCACACAGAGTAGTGAAGAAGCATGGCGAATTCCTCCATTACCTGGAAAAACAAAACCAAGAAGGTAAGTACCGAGTCAGGATGTCTAAACAATCTTAGGTTTTAAATCTACAGAAGAAACAAAATGGAATATCCTACGTAGCTGAACAGTTCCGAATATGAGCGCTGTTTTCCTGTGACTATGGAATTCTAATCCATATAGGCTAATGATAGGTCAAAAAAAACCTTTGTTTTAAGAATGTACACACAGCCAAGTTTAGCGTGCACATTTCCTGACAGCACCAGCGTTTCCTCACTGTTAAAAATTACCCCCCCCCAGTCAGATAAAGAGAAATAGGTCACAGCTGTGCACTTTCCAAGCAGAATGTGTAGTAGGCTTCCATCCAGGTAGTGAAACGTGAAACATCACACACACACACACAAATACTACTCAGACCAAAAAAAAGAAAAAGTGGATTAATGCCTGACACGGCATTAATCATGTTACACATCTTACAGTAATACGACACCATCGGCTTGTGAGGAAATGTCTCATTTCCCAAAAGTAATTGCATCACATTGTTCTTTCCATTTCAGAAGAAATAAACAATCTACAGAAATGACCGCCACGGTTTAGATTCGTCTTCAAATACAGCTTATCGATCTATAAACTACACAGTGACACAGAAGTTCGTAATTTAGTTCCGTTTATATCGCTTCTCTCAAAGCATAACTCGGGTAAGGATTTTAATATTTTATTGTCCGATAACTATTTTACGATTATTCCATAGGACCCCCCCCCCCAAAAAAAAACGAAAAAACGTTCTACTGACAGCGAACTCGTCATGTCTTGTGAATTCGTATAACGTCGGCGGTACGTGACTCCTGCCGAGCGTCCATACAGCACAACGTCGGCATCAATTCCCTCCACCCACCGCCCCTCCCATCATCCCTGCGTCTGCGTATACATGAATAAAGACTGGCCCTAATGAAACATCTGCTGCTTTAATCACTGACTGAGTCCCAGCACACAGGAGGAAGACAGGGGGCGACTGTATCAGCGGCGGAACAAAGCTGCAGAAGCCCTCGCTCTGACCAGGGGGCTCAGGAAGCGAGCACACAGGCGCAGTTTGTCTGAGGGTGTAGGACGCACAGTGGCTTCTTCCATACTAAAGAACAGATCAGGTCTTCACCCTGCCAATAACTAGGCAACTCGGGAGCTGGTGCTGAAATGAAGCCAAGCACCAGGCAGAACAAATTCAGGGAAGAGAGAAACGAGGATGTGCTGTGGCTTCGTCAATGTTACCCCGGTGCCCCGATTAGTCAATCTCAGACCTTTTCCTGGAGGACAATGAGATCAATGTGACTTGACAGCTAGAGAAAATAAATACCGTCACTGATTATCAGTCAAGAAACCGTATTTGGCCTACGTCAGCGGACACCCAAAACGGCCCTGTAGAACCATATGGATTTATTTTTTTATTTTGAATGAATAAAAGTTCCTTTACATTTTACATTATTTATTTATTAAATTACTAATATTAATTTTTTTTTTGGAAAACAATTCTCCCCCTCAGACCAGTGAGGAACCATATAAAGTAACTAATAAAGTTCCTTTTCAATTAGAGCCCTATAAAGGGTTAATCTATAACGAAGGATAAGATATAAAGGCTGAGTCTTAATGGTCGCATCTGTTGCTGGTAAATCTCTGAAAGCACAGAAGCAGCAAAGTGGCTCTGGTAACCTCAGCGTTCAACGATTTGTGCACCTCAAAGACTTGTGTCTGAAAGAACTGATTTTAGGATTAGAGATGATCAGTTGCAGCCTATGGAACTGTTGTACCGTATATCTATCGCGGTTTTTTTCCAATACAGTATATTCATTAAAAAGTTGATCGAGACAGTGAAAATGATACAGCGTACGCTCGGTTGTCTGAGTCAATTATACACCCCTCTATTAAAATTAAAATTATTGTATGTATGGACTGTAGGCCTATGTGTAAATGAAGCATGCATTCTGGTTCCGGAATGCACTTGATGGAGCGATGAAACCCTACAAAAGAGTCCTCACGCATATGAAAAGAAACTGCTTATAACGATGTTCTTCAGCCACGCATAATCATCCAACAAGTTGCACTATTTTCATCGGCTAGTGGTTGTGTGTAAGAACTGTGTGTTTGTAATTAAATGTACAGTAATAAGACAATTGTAACATCTAAAATTATTACTTTTTCTTACTTTGTCTAATATATTGGGTAATATGAGTGTAATGGTGACCAAAGGGTGTTATTTCGTGTCTACAGGGCTCTAATAATGTTAAAAAAAAAAAACGTATTTAGAAGGTAGTAAACAGGTTTTCTACGCTCTAACTATGAAAATATTCAATTTATAAATAAAGAATCCTACTTCGAGGAAATTCACTTATTGCGGTAGAGTCTGGGACGGATTAACCGCCATAAACAAGGGTTGACTGTATACAGTTTGATAATCGCACTCTCAGAATAATATTAGAGAAGAATCCTTTACACAAAAACGAACAGCTAAAAATATTTCACGTCTTGTGTTCTGCGATTTTTTTTTGTACAGTGTGACAAATTACAAGAAATGTTTTGTTTTTTTCTAATCATACAGGCCATAGTTTAACCTTGACACATTGTGACTTCGCCATTTAACATACCGATAAGCATATCGCCTACTCGATGTGTAGTAGGGCGATTGCGACCGGCTATTTTTAGCCATATATCACTGTTGGTAGTTCCCTCCTAACTGCTACTGATTAAACACTTAGCTATGATAAGCTTATTGTGCAGCCCAGGGCAGCGAGAGAGAGAGAGTAATGTATATGAAATGTAATTTTGACAGCAACTCACCCACCCTTTTCTGCTCACGATGTAAGATCAGTTTCCAATTTCAGGGCATGGGTTAGTCACACACTGCCTACTGATATTAAACAGGTTTAGATAACCTTTATTATGGCCCGTCAGAGAAAGGAGTGAGAAGAAAAAGGGGAGGAGGGGAAAAAGAAAGAAGAAGAAAAAAAACGACCGGTGTCATTCCGAGAACCCAGAACCTAAAGACACTCGTTTGTATCTACCGCAGAGATCACAAAGCTGTTAAAGGTTTCGCCTGAAAGTGACTATTTTGGGTTGGCACGCCTGACAGATATTGAAAGCAAAAAAAAAAAAAAAAAAAAAAAAAAAAAAAAGGCAAACGCTGCAGAAAATTAAATTCAGCCAACAGAATAATCAAGAGTCTAAATGCTCGCCGAGGAACCGAGAGAAGATACTTTATTAGAATGTTATTGTTAGAATGCAAAGGACAAAGCACCTTGATACAGTCCAACCGTGATGAGCAAAAAAATGTCTGCGACAAGTACCGACAAGTCTTCGTGACAAACAAAAAAAAGCAGTGAGACGGTACGGTTTCAAGAACTCTGACTCAAAACTATTGCACCACAACTAAGCAGCAGCAAACTCGCAAAGCAAGCTTATTACGTAAGGCATTTGCCTAAAAGATGATATTAGTAGTGGGTGTGTCGGCATGAACACCGACTCCAGAATGCGGTCTTAACCAAAACACTGACGCTTCAGTAAGAGGAAACATATGAGCGTCAAAGACGGACAGCTGGGTGTGCGTTTCGGTTCCAACTCGGTCAGTTATATCGCTTCAGTGTAAACTTGACTAAACACCGAATGCAGATGTTTTAACAGCTGCTTACCATTTGCGAGCAGAACTATCTACACCTTACTGCCACTTACCGAATTCAGAGCCGGATTATCCGCATCCGAGGTACATGACAGGTTCATAAACTGCACGGTTTACCCTGTTTTCTCCGCCATGTCACGGAAAACAATAAGGGCACGTATAGGATGACATATCGTGGGAAATCACACCACGAGGGTTGTTAGTGTGTCACCGTTAGTCAGGGTGTACAATCAGATGGAAACCTCTTGAAGATGACTTTCAAAACATGGATTAAAAGGAGTGAGTTTCTAGCAAGTGTGTATTTTCAATGGACTAGAGTGTCTTGCGTCACATGGTTATATGATTGCACCCCATTCACGACATGATGTCCAAGTGGTGGACGAGGTTCTGGAGGCTCTGGAGGTGAGAAAGGACGCTGGCTCTTATTTCAGCAAACTGAGGTTCCAGCAACAAATAAATAAATAAGTCAAAAAGTATACAAGCAGCAGTGATTCAGGAAGTGGTTAATATTTAATATCTGGAGAAGGATCACGACGAAGTTAAACACAGCACGTGTCCGCGATCAAACATCTCGTTTTCTACACAAGACATCACCTGCACAGAAAGTCACAGACATGTATCTGGGATTATAATTTTCCAGAAAACTCCTCGTAATTTTCACACTCAGAATCAGAGGAAAACAGGCAACTACCCTGGGTCCTTACATAAACGTAAAGGTCCCACCTCGCTCCTTTCCCAGAAGCCTCTGCACTAAGTAACGAATCAATGCCATCGATATTCCACTGTGTCATCTTTGAAAACCAATCTGCAATTACATCTCAGGCCATAGATCCTAAATATGGCTTTAAACAATTATTTTTTTTTTCCAAAGAAATTTCAGTGTGAAATTTTCAGATTGAGTCTGTAATTTTTTTTAGATATTTATGGGGTTTTTTTTGCTATTTTTTACTCCATAAAGTTTTTACCTAACATCAGTTCTTGTCATACGTATAAAATATCCATTCCTTTTTTTTATAATTTTTTTAATCCTTCAGTTTGTTTGCACAATACACTTGTTAGAAAATGGCCATTTTTCTATATTCTCAATGCTACTGGATTTTCTTGTGTATTTACCTTGCAAATACATATTTGTGCTCCAATTTCACACAGGCACATTTTTTTTTCCATGCACAAACACAAACCATTATCTGACATCCTTAAGATCACACCTGTGTCAAAACTGTGTCATTCATTTGCTCAGTCGAAGTGCAGTGCAGTAAGCCATCATACGCAGCTATTGGAAACTAAGAATATTATGTAAAATTGCTCGCTTGGCCAAAGATGGATAAATGACAATCTGTTAGAAACCACAAAAAACTACATGTTTTTCAAGTGTTGAGTTTAGAATGAAAGCATTTTAACCTAAATTGTATGATTTAACAGTGTAAATAAAAAAAAAAAAAGTTTTCATGGGTTTCAATTGGCCAAAAGTGTGCCACGATGGAGTCAAGTGTTACAATTGGATGTATGGAGTAATATTATTTAACATACAGTACTGTGCAAAAGTCTTAGGCACATGCAATGAAATGATGTAGAGTAATGGTGACTTCAAAAATTATGAA
>JAOVYU010000035.1:14727021-14743544 GCA_025674565.1 Synodontis membranacea
ATTTCAATATATCTTTTATGGCTTTTATTATTTTATTTTATTTTATTGTTATTTGAGACTCTTTCCCGCTTTCATGGTCAGATGCTGGTGCCTGATTGTATTTTATATCATATCCTTTTCACCTGACTCCTAGATGATAGCTTTGAGCTCGGGGCTGCTGCCGAGGGGGAAGAGGAAGAGGAGGAAGACGTTGATCAACATGAGCTGCAGAGGCACAAGGAAAGACTAGAGAGAGAGCAGTGGATCCGAGAGCAGGTTTGTGTACGAAACTGGGCGAAATACAGGAGATGCAGTTCAGAGCTGAGCTGTTTTTTGCTGTATGTGTTATGCATGTACGATTATCTTGATACGATTTCGACGCGTTACTTTTTTTTTTCCCTTCTTCTTTTTTCCTTTCTTCTCCCTTAAGCATGTAAAAGTCATTTGATAGCAATGTTCTCTTCTTTTGGTAGTCTGAAACATCGAAGAGAGGAAAAGAAGAAGTGGAAGAGGAGGACAAGATTGGCGAGGAGGACAGTCAGTTTATGAAGCTTGCTAAAAAACTAACCGCTAAGGCGCTCCAGAAGAAAGGTGAACGTTGCAACAAATCATTTGCGTGTGTGTATCTGGCTCTTACACCTCTGAACAAGACAACCTTATTCTGTTTGCAGAGACCATTTCAGCAAACGTGCAAGAGAAGCCAGTTTCTAAACCCAACCCTTTTCAGAAGTGTAAACCTGTGGTAAGTATTTGAACAAGGGCGAATGCTTTTCACTGAGGTTAATATTTCTATTAATGTGTGCCAGTCACATTATTCTATATTTGTATATATTCTATCTATATATATTAGTAAAGCTCTTATTGGTCAATCCTAATGAGATACAGGCTTGTGATGCGTCACTGTGGCTCACAACTGCAGGACAAAGTCTGGTTAAGTTCACTTAATTTATAATATAGACAGATGATATAGATCAGTCTTTGTTAATGGTGCAAAAAGGGAATCTCAACAATCTGTTATCAAGTTATGACTAAATTGTTAGGCTTATTATGTGTGTCTCAGCCATTCATTCCAGATCTTAATATGTTTTTGCCCTTCAGGTAAAGAGAGGATCTTTGCTCAGTCAGCCACGAGCAGTGCTGCAGAAACTCGCCAACATTTCAGACGGCAACCCTCTAGCCCCACGTAACTCTCGAGGATTCCTCTTCCAGACTTTGTCTCCAGAAAAGGAGAAGCCTACATCTGCCAGCCCAAAGAAACAGGTAATTTATGATGAAGGCTTGAGGACTGAAGCAGTTAAAATCCTAGACGTTAACACAGTGCAAAAATGATTATAGCGGCATAAATGAGAAGGATTCTGTGTACAGGTCTGTATTTGCACCACTAAGGGGCACCAGAGTGTTTTGCTTCCAGTGTTCGCAAACTGAGTGTACAAGTAATTGGTTGTACACCAGACTGCACTGTTTCGGTATACATACACCATGACTTAAAGAAAACGTAAATATATATTTCTACTGAAATGCTTTAGAATTAACATGCCTAGACCTAGCAGATATCATGTTTGGTAGAGAAGAAGTTATTTTGATCAAAAACAGCTTGAAGGCAATGAATAAAGCAAGTATATGATTTATGTTTTTTTTTTTTTCATTTGTATTACATGTAAAAAGCAAAACAAATTAAACATTTTAGACAATCTGGCATGTTTTATAATAGTATCTTTAAATGGCCTTTTTTTTTTCCTTTTTCAATTTTTACCAATGCTATTCCTCCGTTTGGTTGAGATGCATGCAACAACAAAACACCCTTCGCTTCAGGAAAAACCTAAAGGTTCTAAAAGTTTTATATATAAAAGTTTATATATATATATATATATAGTGCATGTAAAACCTGTACTATGTGAGGGGCTTTTTCCAGGCCACAGGATATATGCCTATTATCTTTATACCTAATCATTATGATTAAAGATGTCATTGGGAAATTGTTATATTTTAAAATACAAAATGATGGTAAAATCATGATATTACCAGCTGTGATAAAAAATGAAATTTTCATGGTACTGTATATCGATATGTTTGGCTTTGGTCACATGTACTGTAATGAGGTCTTTTTTTGTTGTTGTTTTTGTTGTTGTGTTTCTCCCTAAGATTAATATAACCATCGAGCACTTTTGGGTTAAAAAATTTTTTTTAAGCCCTATTAATGACACTGCACTTTATATTCAGTTCAGTTTTCTCTCACTGAAATGACATATAGATATGTTTTTAATGTTTGAAAAATTATTGACTTTATTCTTTTGTGAAAGACCTTTTAATGTTGTCTCGTTCATATTTTCTCTGACTGTTACAGATTAAGAAAAGAGCTCAGACAGACACGTTGGCTCCTGTTGCAAAGCGACCATGCCGAGAAAACTCCGTGAAATCCGTTGGACCTCCAAGAAGTATTTTCAGTTACTTTGACAACTGAAGCTGTTTCGAAGCTCTGTGATGTTTCTGCCTCCAGCAAGCCAATTTCTTAGCTTTGGATAAGTCTCTTGTTGACTTGGTTCTCTTAAATTTGCCAACTTGCTTGATATGGTGTGGTGTTCGTGATCCAACTCGTGCGTTTATTTGTTTTAGATGTTTTATCATGTAAATATTGTGATTTGTAATTCTGTATTTTTTATTTGTAAAATTATAAATTAAAAGTTTATTTTAAACATGCTTCTGAAATTATTTTTTTGGATTTCATAAACTACATTGTCTTACAGGTTAGGTTGTACATTTTAGATGACACATTAGTAACTGTTGCTAAAATTTTGACATTTTCATACCCTGTCACATTTTAAGTGGCGCAGAAGAGATTTTGACCTGTCAGGGAAGTCAAAGACATATTGCTCTATATTGGTTAAAAAATAAGAAGAATAATTTTTAAATGCAAATAACCTGCATTATACAAATACAAATTTATGTTTGGGGCAGGTTATGTATTAATAAGTGTAAACATGCCTGCAATACTGATTTGATTCTGAGTGTAAATGCTGGAACCTGAAGCAAAGCAGTGGAGTGTAGGATTAATATAGATTAGGTTGGATATAAATAAACCAAGGCCAGTATTTATTTATTTATTTTTATTTACCACACACTCTATATAACTACTGTATCTATAATATTAATAAATCAGGCTAGAGAAAAAGCTGTATGCAAAACAGGCTAACGTGACAGGTTAGATTAGTTATGTCATGATGAACAATAGATCTAATAAGTAATGATTCACAAATTCTAAACTAATCTTACTAAACTTTACATGCACCAACAAATACTTAAGAATAAAGCATCTCCTGAATAAAATCCTTTGTAAAAATGAAAATATTTTCAGAGTTGTCTGCTCCAGAGTGTGATAAGTTGTTCTCTTGCTTTGAGGTCTCAGTGATACTTGTATCCAAGTCGTCCTTTACAGCTGGCTGCAGCGCTACTGGTATGTCTGTTTCTGCCCAATATGACATCTAAGGGTTCCTATACGTCTGAATTTTTACTAACCTTCTTAAACCTATATCTGACTAATTAAGTCCTGGTTTCTAAAAGCAATATAGTGTAAAGATAAGTGATCTCTTAAACATTTTCTCAACTGTGTAATTTTACTGTGTTCTGCTGTGAAGTTCTTGGGAACTGGAGCTTAAAACCCAGGCTCAGGATTAAAACCAGGTTTAACTTCTCTAGCAGTAAAAGTCCATTTTCCCTCAAGTCCTATTCTTCACCCTTGCTTATTGTGCCCCAGCAGAAAAGGAGCTATGGGATTATACTCGACACCAGGCTTTCAGTCCCTCAGGCTCGGGATACTCTTCTGATGACCTGTTCGGTTTGAGGCACAGCCGTGTGTTATTAGAACTCTAAGCAAATGGTTGGTTAAATAAGGAGCAGCCTTTGCTCTAGACTCCTAATAGTTGGATTTATCTCAGCCTAATTAATTGAGTGCTGCTAATCACTTGGTCCAGTGGTCCTGGCATGGGGACCCTCATTAGAGTGAGGAGCAGCGCTTAAATAAAGACAGGTGATGAAGTAGAAGTCACCGTATGGGATGTTCCATGGTGTTGGACCAGCATGAGCTTCCAGAACAGCCTCACTGCTCTACACACTGCTCTCTGGAGGAAGATGAACAGAATTCTTCCACTAGATGCACCCTCTTATCATTTTTCAACCACTCTTGAAAATCTCTTACAGTATAGCTGTTCATTTCAGCGTCCGGTGTGATTCGACTTGTTTTCGTCCTCATCAAACCATCCAGTGAGCTGTTATGCCCTGTGGATGAGGACATTGTCATCTTGGAAGAGACCACTCCTATCAAGATGAGTTTCACGATGGCATGAAAGTGATCAGTCAGAGTTACTTTGCGTTGATTTGTAATGAACCTTCATTCTCATGGGACAAGGAGACCAAATCAGGGCAGAAAATACCAGTAAAACAAAGCAGAGCCACAAGTTTTTAATTGTTCTCTGATAGAACGTCGATCTGTTCTCTGATAGTCTGTGTTTTTTTTTGTTTGTTAAAAACATCATTTTCTTGAGAATGTAACATTTGTGAGTTGGAGTATGGGTATCAGTGCTAGAAATGCATCCTGCAAGTTTTCCACAAGCATTAAGTTCAGTCATACCTAATCACCAGGTTCGGGTTTTACTCCCAGCAAAAGCTTTGCAACTGAGAGCGTTTGGCCGACTGGTTGAATTTGCAGTAACCATCACTGACAGCAGTGCCGTGGGCTCCTGTGAACTCTGTGACATACAGCTGAACTGATGCTGCTGGATCATTAGCTACTGCAGACTGCTAACTAGCAAACCAGTGCCTTTTTTTTTATATACAGCCAACAGCATATTCTTTCCCACCCTTGAGGTTTTATAATGATTCTAAATCTAATGGTCGTTGTGCATAATAATCTTAGAGCCTTGGGTGTGTTTTTAACTGGTGAAGCACAAGCTGTGCTTAAAAGTAATTCATCTTCTGGTCATTTTTTTTTTTCCCTTCCCCTAGTCCCCACTCCTCCCTTGCTTGTTTGGTTGATGGAGATGATCCTGCATGTGATGGGGCCGCAGGGCTGCTTCTCCGTTTGATGTATTTTTCATGTGTTAAGGCTACTGTTGAGATTAGGGTTTGGCGGAGACGGCCTGGAGGTGCTGCGCTTGAATGGGGATGTTGTTGGAGCTTGTCATGGGACAGGGAGGCGATGTGCTTACTGAGTCTGTGTGATGTGCAAACAACAAAACACGTCACACATCCAAAAGACACCATGACAGAGTCTTGATGATCTGCTGTCGTTCTCAACGGCAACAAAACGATTCCAGGAGGGTAGCCTGGTGCTGAAGCAGCCTTAAAGGACTGGTTTCGAGAACAATCAAATTTACATACATGTTCACGTTGTTAAACAGTTTAGCTTTCTTAAATTTGCATGGTGCACAGTTACCAGGCTAACGAAGCTATAACATACCGCATTGTGATCACCCGTTAGCATCACGTGAACAAACTGCAAACTTCAGCTATCACAGGTTTGCCTTAAACGACCTTACATAACTTGAATAATGTCATTTGCTTTTTTTAATTTTAATTTTAATTTTTTTTGCATTTTACATACAACCCCAAATCAGAAAAATATTGGGACTGTATGGAGGGAAAAAAATTCCACAGTGTTTCTTACATTTACTTTACAATTGCAAAATATTTTATGGTTTGTCTGGTCTATGTCCATTTGATAAAATACAGCCTTTCCTGTGTTTCAGGTCTTCAACACATTCCAAAATATTCGAGACGGTACAGCATTTACCACTTTGTAATGTTGTCATTCCGTCTCACAGCATTTAAAAGATGTTTTGGCACTGAGCATACCAAGCGATGAAGGGTTTTGGAGTGTTTTTATTGTGGGACTTTTATTAATACACAGAATTAGTATTCAATGTAATCAAAGTTAGATTATATGACTTTCTGGCATTTATCTGGTGAATAATGTTTTCGGCTGGATGTGGTGAAACTTCCCACCCAAGGGCTAAAATTGTGTCTTTCGTTACTTTTGCAACATGTGGCCTTTTGTTGTCATGAAGGAGAATGATAGTAGTTCATTCGCGTTTTTCACTTAATTTAATGAATTGATCACAGTAACTTTGAAATTTGGCATGGAAGTTTCTCCAGGATGGAGCAGCATGCAATAAAGGTGTAATGCACCTGTAATGCACGTGTTAAGCCGCGGAGTGGTATTTCTCTCTGAAAGTGCATGTGGAACCCACCTACCAGCTTTCAGAATCTTTTCCAATGCCTTCAGACGCCCTAGAACAGTAGAATGATCCATATTCAAAATGGCTTGCCAGGTAACAACCAATATAAACTTAATAAAATAAAAATTGAATAAGAATATAAGGCAGTAATGAATATGAATCTTGCTGGGCTCCATGCTTGATTGATAAACTACCAAAAACACCTTCTTTTATGGGGAGTTTTGATAAATTACTAAAGATATGTATAGGCCATGAACTTATTTTGTAGCATTCTTCCAGCAAACATGTTTTAAGGTGTACAACAGTATGGGGTCGTTGTTGTCACATTTTGTCCACACATTCTCCATTTGGGACAGGTCAGGCTGTGGGCGGGCCAGTTCTGTACCCGTATTCTCTTCTTCCACAGCCATGCTTTGCATATGGTTTTGCACTGTCTTGTTGAAAGATGGAAGGGGCTTCCCTGGAAATTATATTGTCTTGAAGGCAGCGTATATGGCTCTAAAATCTAAATATACTTTTTGCATTAACGCTGGCACCACAAAAGTGTAAATTACCTTTGCCAAGGGCACTGACACAACAACATACCATGACAGACCCTGGCTTTTGGACTTGTTGCTGATAACAGCCAGGATGGTCCTTTTCATCCTTAGTCATGAGCTCACGGCATCCGTTTCGTTCCAAAAAATATCTATAATACTTATTTGTCATACCACAATACATATTTGCACTGTGTGATTGCCCATCTCAGATGCCTCCAAGTCCAGAGAAATCAATGGCGCTTCTGGACATGGTTAACGTAACATGGCTTCTTTTTTTTTTTTTTTTTGCACAGTAAAGCTTTAAGTGGCGTTTCTGAATGTAACTTTGTATTTTAGTGCTTGACAAAGGTTTTCCAAAGTAATCCCCTGTCTATGTGGTTATGTCAGCTATTGAATGACAGTTCTTGATGCAGTGTCATCGGATAGGTCATAGGTGCTCAGCTTGGGTTTGACCATTGCCGTGTACACACTGAAATTCCTCCAGATTCCATGAATCGTTTAATGATATTATGCACTACAGACAGAGAAGTATGCAAAAATCTTCCAGTGAGAAACATTGCTTTTTTTTTTTTTTAAATTTCAATCATTTTTTCACACATTTGCTGAGAATCTGGAGATCCTCTGCCCATCTGTGCTCCTCAGACACTCAGCCTTTCACGGATTCTGCTTTTGTATCAAATGTTTTACATATTTTAACTCCCAAATTTTATAAATTAAGCCATGCTACTTAGTTTAAAATGGCTTCCACTACTGTTTTCAGCTACGTAATGTACTTCTGTTCATTCCTATAGGCGGCATTATGTCATACGGTGGCAGAAAATACAAAGACCGCAAGTTTGTCTGAGATGATTAAGAAATCAATGAATTCTTAATCAAGTGTGTGATGATTTTGGCATAAAGTAGCATGCTTTGCTTGGTGTCTTCAATGCAAAACTTATGCAGTATGTTTATGCATCCTCTTCTACTTTTTCCTGGCAAACTTTCAACTCTTTCACACCTTCGAAACATCCCGTGGGTGCCCTGTGTAACCACTTGGAGACAGAAAGTAACCAAAAATTGATTTTTTTAAAGGATGCAAACAAATGATCAATTATAACTGACATATTTTAAATATTCGGTGGCGGTGCAAATATTTTCGCTACACTCTGTCCAAAAATCCAACTTTGTCTGAAAAACACAGCTGGTGGACCTTGTTTACCAGCTGGCAAGTTCTTTTCCAGCTTCCTTATTACTATATTAAATTAAGCACTACATGCTGGAGGGTGGCGTTGTAATGCAGCAGGTATCACTTACATCCTCATGAGGTTGCTGGTTTGATCCTGAACATAGATTACTTTTTGTGTTTCGTCTCTGCTTATATTCTCCAAATGGGTTCTCCCCCACAAACATACCAGTAGGTAAAATCGTATGCTTCCTTCGAGGGTGTCCTTCTGTGCACCCGGTGTTCCTGTGATAGGCCCTGGATCTACCATAACCCTGATCAAGACAAAATAAAAAATAAATAAAACGCTTGAGATTTTTCTGATGTTGCATTAGGAGCAGTAACAACCGGATGACCAGCTGATAGTGCTGAGTTTGAACCATCTCAGCTTATGATTTGGCAACTGGTAGTTTAATAGACTTGGGTAGATTTTTCAGCATGGGTTCTATTTGAGAAAGAGAGAGAGAGAGAGAGAGAGAGAGAGAGAGAGAATACTTCATTCAGAATAATTCTTTATTAATTCAAATAGTGGACGCCTGACCACGACTCCAACATGTACTCCTTCTGCAATCTTTTGCCATGAGGTTGGAGTTGGGCAGATGGTGGCCTACACTAATGTTTAGGGAAGCGCCCTTATAATTGAAAGCTTACAGGTTCGAATCCCAAGACCAGCAAGGTACCACTGAGGTACCCAAAGCACTGCTCCCTGGGCGCTGAAAATAGCTGTCCCCTCTTGTGTGTTACGTCACATATGGGTTAAATGCAGCGAACACATTTCGTTGTTGTTCACTGTGTAGTGTTGTAGTCAAGACCACCTTATCAGAGACCAAGACCTGACCAAGACCAGAGGGGGTCGAGACCAAGACAGGACCAAGACTCTCAGGGGCCGAGACCGAGTCGAGACCGAGACCAAGGCTGGCCAGGACCGAGACGAAACCGAGACCTTCAAAAACGAGTACTACAACACTAATGTGAAGGGGGTGGGTCGGGTAACCGCAGTTGGCACTAACATCAATGTTTACACTTGAAGTAAGAAGTTATCCAATCACAGACATTAAACAGCTCATTAATAATAATAATATTCTCTGAGCCGTGGCCTCGGCTGGTCTCGTAATAAAATTCCGAGTCCTCTTTGTCCAAATCCATGACAAGACCGAGTACGAATGCGGCCGAGTCTGAGACGAGACCAAGACCTTCAAAAACCGGTCTCGAGTCCGAGACCGATCTCGAGTACTACAACACTAGCACTGTGTGCTGTGGTGTGTCGACAATGACAATTAATCACTTCCACTTGGAGTCACACGATTGTCTAGTATGTCTTTATATGCTGTAGAAGTACAGTTTCCCTTCACTGGAACTAAGGGGCCCAAAGCTGTTCCAGTATCACGATCCCACGTGCACAAAGCAACCTCCAAGACGTGCCTCCTCGAGTGTCCTCCACTGACCCTCCTGGACACGTTTGGGATGAACTGGAACCCTGACCGGACCCAACATCGATACCTGACCTCATTAATGCTCCTGTAGATGAACCACACCTCCACGCTCAAACATCTAGTGGAAAAAACCTTCCCAGAAGAGTGGAGCTTATTAAAACAGCAAAGGGGGACCAAGACCAAGACCAGTATTCATTCCCACATTTTGGAATTGTGATGTTCAACAAGCTCGTGGAGGTACAGTATATCTTAGAGTATATTGTTAGCTATCAGCTCAGTCTAAAGCACTTGTGTGTATAATGGTGTTTAGGTCGCCACTACCCACTTTAGGAAATGAGTCACAATGAGCTAAAGCCTTCTGTCCTTTTAGCCGGAAAAGCAAGAGAGAGTGAGAGAGAGAGAGAGAGAGGCGACATTGCTGAAAAGGAGAGGCTGGAGGAGGGCGAAACGGTCATAACAGACGGTAAGACAATAAACTGGTTATTCATCGATTCCCACTCTTCATCATCTTCATCATCATCATCATCATCATCATCATTGCTTTTAGGCAAGGCGCGGATTAAAAACACAGGGCTGTGTATAAGTGATGAAGTGTACTAGTGGATGTTCGTGCAGAAGGAGCACAGCTCTGAGATGGGGTGAGACTGAACACGGTGCTGGACAGCGCAGTAAATCCCAATTAACGCTTTTTTTTAAGAGTCGTTTTAATATAGAAACTGCGGTGTTGGTGATCAGCCGGTTCAGAGCTACGTCATTGAGGGTAAACAGCGCGCGCGACTAGCAAGCATCCTGGGCGCTCCTTTAAGCTAGTCTTGTGTTCGCTATGATTCAGTTTCCTTGATTAGAAACACTACATTTGCTCATAAAACTAAAGATCGGAGGCTGTAGTGTTTCTTTATTTATTTATTTATTTATTTATTACATCCTGCGTTAGAATCTCAAGGTGACAGATGGTACGCTTAAATGATTATTATGTCAGTTATCTCTGCTGAATGTTTTTAGGACACTGATAAAGTCTGTGTGGCAACACAGTACTGTGGATCTGAAAGGTTAATTTTATTTTATTATTGTTATTATTTTTTGCAAGGGTTAGCAGTACGGTGAATTTGGAAGGTTAATTTTTTTATTTTATTATTATTATTTTTTGCAAGGCTTAACAGTACTGTGGATTTGGAATGTTAATTTATTATTATTATTATTATTATTATTATTATTATTATTATTGTTGTTGTTTTTTGCAAGGGTTAACAGTACTTTGATTCGGAAGGTTACATTTTTTATTAATTTTTTTAATTTTTTTGCAAGGGTTAACAGTACTGTGTGTTTTTAAGGTTAATTTTTATTAATTTTAAATTTTTTTGCAAGGGTTAACAGTACTGTGGGTTTGGAAGGTTAATTTTTATTTTATTATTTTTTGCAAGGGTTAACAGTACTGTGGATTTGGATGGTTACATTTTTTTATTTTATTTTATTTTTTGCAAGGGTTAAGAGTACTGTGGATTTGGATGGTTACATTTATTTTATTTTATTTTATTTTTTGCAAGGGTTAACAGTACTGTGGATTTGGAAGGTTATTTTTTAAATTTATTTAATATTTTTTTCAAGGGTTAACAGCACTGTGGATTTGAAAGATTACATTTTTTATTTTATTTTTAAATTTTTTGCAAGGGTTAACAGTACTGTGGATTTGGAAGGTTATTTATTTATTTTTTTTTGCAAGGGTTAATACCTTTTATAGCACTATCATTTCTTTTCCAGTTGGAAATACATCTGTTATTTTTTTTTTTTGTCATCTCACTAAATTCTGAATTTTTCCTCCTTTCCTAAAGAGCAACTCAGTCTCAGACAAACATGCTGAAACAAGATCGAAACATGAACGCTGCTTTTGGAGGTCATCCTGGAGCTATGAACTCGACCCTGCGTATTCTCAGCAACAGCCAGAGAACGTGTGAGAAGGATGGGAACTTTAACTTCCTGGGTCAAGATGAAAATGAATTGCTTGGAGACGAGAACCGTAACCAAGTGCGTCCTCGTTCTCTGGGCCTATCAAACCGCTATCCGCCACCTTCTGTGAACCACTATGTTCCGGGACCACTCTCTCCCCTGTCTCGCCTTCCCTGCTGGAGCCCCCTGGAACCTCTTCCTGAGATTGACAGTGGAGAAGATACTGGAGGCAGGGTGCCTCCTGATGGAGCAGAAGAAGGCAAAATAGATGTGGAGATGAGGAAAATGAGCGACGATGAGAAGCAGCAAGAGCCAGCAGACCTTATGAAAGGTAAAGCACAGGAACAGGTTGAGGAAGGAGAAGAAGAAGAAGAGGAGGTGTTAGACTGGGATGAGAGCGATGAAGACTTTGAGTTCAGTTACAGGTCAGAAAGCTCTTCGCCTCTCACCACTGAGAGCGGCGATGTGACCGGAGGAGACTCCCTCAACTTTGTATGGGACCGCATCTGTGTGGGTGGTTCGAACTCAGAAAATGGTGACGCAGCAACAAACACGGAGAAACAACAAAACCACGATGAGGACAAGAAAGCTGAGAGGCACCTTAAGAGCCTTGGAGGCTCCAGCTTAGCTGAAGAAGCGTCCTCAGATTCAGAGAGTGATCCTTGCTCTGAGCTGCCAGAACTCATGGAGGCGGTGTGGACCCTGGAAGACCGGGAGCGGTTCAAAGCCCAAGAAATGGAAAAGCACCACGTGCAGTTGACCATGTACCGTAGGCTCGCCCTGATCCGCTGGGTGCGCTCCCTGCAGGAACGTGTTCAAGAACAGCAGAACCGACTCCAGTCCAGCTTTGATGTCATCCTTACTCACAGGAAAGAGCTGCTCCGCATGGGATCAGCTGCAGTCAGCCAGTAGAGAGAGAGACAGAGAGAGAGAGAGAGAGAGCGCAGGAGAGAAGAGGGTCCTGGGGCATCCCAAGCAGAAACAAATGAATAAGAACTGCAACAGAGAAGACTTTTTAAAATCAAGTATTATCCTGCATCACTCAAATGGCCATCCACTGTTGTTCATGTCTGTGGTTCAGATTCTGTTTGTGTCTTTGATATCATGCATTTTGCGTGAAGTGTAGTGCTAAATCAGTGCAGTGCTTTGCATGCCTGGCCAAATATTTTTCTCAATTAATACGCTCACCCAAACCAGTAGGAAGCCTCATCAAATATATATATATTGAAGATTTTATGAAACTTAAAATATATAAGGAAAGGTTTATAGACATCTCTTTAGATTCTATGAGAGTATATCAGGTTTGCCTTTGTGTGTGAATAAGTGAATGAATAAATATTTATCAGTTTTATATTTGGTGGGTGTCATGAATACAACTGTAGATGTCGGGATTAGCAAATGGAACCAGTTTATTATGATACGCAATAATATAGAAATAAAGAAATATATACATTTTTTACCAGACAATAAAAACACTTTCTGATGTAATACTCTATGACTTCAGCATCACATGAAGATTCCACAAGATGTCACAACACTTTGTAGCATGTTGACTAAGTGTTCTTCCCATTTATAAAACAAACATCCAAACGCATGATACATTTCTGAAATCGTCAAGGCATAGACTAACTATACATGGAGGAAAAAAACTGTTTGCGTCATATTCTGAAGAAGCACGGGGTACATTTGTGTCAAGGCATTTTAATGACTTTTCATTGGTTAGGCTTTTACTTTAATCTACAGTGATTAAAATATTACTTATTTGTAGCACACTTATTAATACGGCTGGCATGGTGATGACAGCCTCGGGGTCTTTGTTTCCATCCTGAGCATGAATCCTTTTCAGTGCAGGTTCTCAGAGTCCACATGGGTTTCCTCTCCCCTCCCAAAAACATGCCAGTTGGTGGACTGGCTCAGATAAACTATTTGTGTTTGCGAATGTGTGTGTGTGTGTGTGTGTGTGTACGTAGTGCCTTACACTGGACTGGCTTCCCATTCAGTGTACAGTACATTGTTGTCTCACCCCCAGTGTTCCCAGCACAGACTCCGGATCCGCCACATCCCTAACCAGAATCACAACCAAAGTGAGTGAGTGAGTGATAACTTCCTGTTTGATGCTGATCACAGCCCTTAAGATGAATTAAGTTAGGATCTTTTCATCAGGCACTTCCACTGGAAATGTTCAGTAACATGCTTTTTCTTATCAGGCCGGAAAATAAACTCTCAGGCTAACCGAATTCACCCTTGCTTATAATGGTTTATTTATTAATTCCCAATATTTTGCTGTCTTGTGCCTTATCACATGGGCAAAGCTTCAGGTATGAAGTTTTATTTCATGTGTGTTTGCACAGATACCAGCTAAATCGTAGTTAAATCCACAGAGTAAGTATGGCCGTCGGGCAACAGTGGCGCTGGCCTGAGTCTCCGGGGGATTTCCATTGTGTGTGTGTATGTGTGTGGGTGTGTGTGTTCTGCCTCGGGCTCAACTGCACTACTGCCCAGTAAACAGATGACGTAACCCCCTGGCAAAAATGGGGATTATCCACGGGTTTGGACACCAAGCTCATATAGTTTACCCTTATCATCATTTGTCTGAAAATGTACAGCCATTTCATGTAGCTTATAATTACCAAATGTACTGATGTATTTGCTTTGTCTTTGGCTGAATGCTGCACAAGTAGCCTAAAGAATTATACAGAATTATAGAATTATACAGAAGAAGAAGTCACATATACGTTACAGCACAGAGAAATTCTCGTCTTTGTATTCCCCAGCTTGTTAGGAAGCTAGGGCCAGAACCCAGGGTCAGTAATGATACTGCAACCCTGGAGCAGAGAGGGTTAAGGGCCTTGCTCAAGGTTCCAATAGTGGCAGCTTGGTGAAGCCGGGGCTTGAATCCCCAGTTTATAAACAGTAACCCAGAACTTTAATCATTGAGCCACCACTGGGGCCATTTTTTTTTATTGTTTTATTTTTTATTGTCTATTGTTTACATAGGCATAATTGTGATTTTTTTTGAGGGAGGGGCTTACTAATGATGCATGTGTCACTTTAGAATTTGTATGGACTGGTCATTTAGATTAACATCTGACTTTCACTTGTCTGGACATCTCTAAATATTTGTAGCCTGGAGACTCTCGTCTTGGATCTTGTGCAGGAGAGGACGTGTAGCACTTACTGTGTTGTTTGTCCTCACACGCCACAGGTCTGGAGAAAAAGTGAGGATGATCCCAGCTGGGTGCGAAAAAAAAAAAAGGGACACATGCACGCCAAGGCGGAAAAATATACAGTGGTTTCAACGAGGTTTATTGCGAAAACATCCCTGTTGGCAAGGCACAATGCAGACACCCATGAGTCTGTCACACCGATTGTGCTATTGTGTAAAGGTGGGGTGAAGTGAACAGTTTAGCTTGCTAGCATTTATCTGGCCTGATCAAAACTTGTGATGAAGCCCTCGCTGTGGATCTGGTTGGTATAAATGACATGCTTTACTTCATGTGATATCATATACTATGCATTTCAGAAAATTATAATATCAGGAAAAGGTGCATTTTTCCTGTACGTTAAATCAAAACATTCATATATTCCTATATCCCATATATTCATTACACGCAAAGTGAAATATTTCCAGCCTTTGTTTTTTACTTAATTGAGACTATGACTTATAGCTGTTAAAAATCAGAAATCCAGTATCTCAAATTATTAGAATATCCCCTAAGATCAATCAAAAAAGGATCCACAATAGAGACATGTCCTTCGTCTGAAAAGTATGTTATAGTATGTTATGTCATTTATACAGTGAGTACTTGGTTGGGGATCTTTATTTGAAGCCCAGGTTGCTTTGTCTTTCGTCTGTATTTTTGGGTCGGGTGTTTCTTCCTCTTGACAAAACCCTATATATCTTCTATCCAGAGAAGCACAGTAATACACAGAAGCACAGTAATATCATGGTCAACAAACCATCTGGTATTAATTTTGTCACTGTGGGCAGGTGCTAAGTCCTTCTGAAAAAGGAAATCAGCCTCTCCATAAAGTTTGGCGGAAACTTCACTCTGGACATCAAGCACCTTGGATTTTGTACCTCTCCATCCTTCCTCCAGACTCTAAGACCTTGATTTACAGATGAAATGCAAAATTTACTGAAATCACCTCAAAAGAGCACTTTGGACCACTGATTAACAGTCCAGTTTGTTTTCTTGTTAGCCCAGGTACGATGCTTCTGACGAGGTCTCTGGTTCAGGAGTGGCTTGATATGAAGTAAAGATATGATGGAAAATATCTTTAAATTTTTTTGTGATGTGCTATAAGTGGAATAAAAATTTTACCCCAAAAATCTTGGAATAGAAAAAGGCTTTTCCCCCCATAAGGTTATAAAATTGTCATAACGAATACATTCCAAATATTAATGATTATGTATATATAGGCTATATAAACTGTACTATTGTAAGAGCATGAACACTGAGTTACTTCAACTTATGTGCACTTTAGTAAAAGAACCTAATTAACATACCGTTCACTTAAGAAGGCTAAAGATTTGATCTTACGCGATGTTTGAGCGTACGTGATGTTCGTTAACTATCTGCTGTAGGTGAATGTATTAGGACGGTGCATAAGATTGTGGCCTTTTGGAACGAATTTTTCTAATATAATACACAGAATTAATCTTCTAAGTAATCGCCTGTAGATTCTATGACTTTCTGCCATTTATCTGGCAAAGAATGAATATCATCACAAAAGAAGGATTCAGGTTTTGAGGAAATTAATTCATCTATTCATGCAATTCACTGTACAATTTGGTATATCCTCAACTTTTTTGAAATGTTGGCCAGAGAATGTGTGATGCAGTGACCTAAACAAGTGGAAAGCTAAAACCGCTATGTCCAGTGAGTAGGCTGGATTTTCAAGATGTCTCAAATTACCCAACATGGCTGAGGTTAACAGATTTTAAATACAATGGAAGGAGGAAAAGTGAAGGTATATAATGGACACATGAATGGATCTATGAAACGCATTTTACAGCTCTGGTTAATTTATATGCATTAAAATGGTTTGCATTAAATGTTTTTAGGAAACATTTTAAGAAGCAGGAGAATAAGGTTAGAAATATATACAATGTAATGTAGACCTACTACTAATATACAAAGATTTTAACTTACTGTGCTCATGTTATTTCAGAGATTATTGTTATTATATATAT